>JAJOZX010007249.1:125000-130000 GCA_023014485.1 Bathynomus jamesi | reverse complement strand
CACCGCCTCCTTCAGGTCATCATCGCCTTGGAATCGCTGATCTCTCAAAGCGTCTTTTAGTGGTCCAAACAGGTAAAAATCCGAAGGTGCCAGATCTAGACTGTAGGCTGGATGGTTGAGAACTTCACATTTAAGTTCTTGAAGGCATTTTTTAGTCTTTGCAGCTGTATGAGGGCGCGCATTGTCGTATAACAGAATAACACCTTCCGACAATCTCCCTCTGTTTTGTGCATGTCAGAATACGATGCACTTGTTACTGTAGTTTCACGCTCTAGATAATGTTCAAGGATAGGGCCTCGTGTATCCCAAAACAGTGCTAGCATAACTTTACCTGCTGACGGCTGCGCTTTGAACTTCCTTGTAACGGGAGATGTTGGATGCTTCCATTGCATGCTCTGTCGTTTGCTTTCTGGTCCATAGTGATGGATCCAGGTTTCATCCCCAGTGATAATTCGTTCCAAAAAGTTTTCACCTTCATTATGATACCGCGCCAAAAGACGAGAGCAGACGACCATACGATTACGCTTGTGCTCTTCTGTCAACTGTTTGGGCACCCATCTTGCACAAACCTTGTGAAAGCCAAGAATGTCATGAACTATCGAATAGGCTGACCCTTGACTGATGTCTAATGAAGATGCAATTTCTTTTATTGTTAATCTTCTGTCATCGAAAATCATGGCTCTGGCTTCTTCCTGCTTGTCACCACTGGTTGATGTTGACGGTCGTCCTGAGCGCTGAGTATCTGTCACACATGTCTGACCTTCCTTGAACATTTGAATCCATTCGTACACACTTCGCCGTGGTAACGCATTATTTCCATACTGAGCACATAAACGAGTGTGAATTTCAG
The DNA here is from genome assembly GCA_023014485.1 of Bathynomus jamesi. NCBI lineage: Eukaryota > Metazoa > Arthropoda > Malacostraca > Isopoda > Cirolanidae > Bathynomus > Bathynomus jamesi. The sequence goes on along the minus strand of JAJOZX010007249.1, from coordinate 129,150 downwards.
CTCCTTTCACACCTTCTGCCCACAAAAAACGAACCACGGATCTCTGTTCTTCCATAGTACAAATTGAAAGCGGCGCAGCCATGCTCACTACTCGTACGATATGTGACAGCTACGAGTAGCCTAGATAAGCCTATACTGTTGCTAGCCTAAATAAGCCTATAGATCTCAGTTTGGCTCGTTATTACGAGTATATATTGCATATACTATATTATCACTAAAATAAAAAGTGCGGATACTTATTGAAGTACCCTCGTGTATATATACACACGAGTACATATATATGATACAACTCAGAATGGTCACCTGAGAAACTTTTGTTACACACAAGAAGCGCCAAACCCAGCAAATCTTCTCTTTCCAAGAGAATATGTTATACATGTGTGTGTGTAACATTATATATACACCTCTAGTAACTTTTGATTAGCTTTCGCCCGAATTGTTCATTCTGACAAAGGTCAAGCTTTTCACTCCACCTTAGACCTACAGTTTAACGTGGAATCCGAACCACGCCCCACCAGCAGCCCAGCGTCTTGACCATTAGGCCACCTAGGGTACCCATTTATCTACCAACCACTTTCTTTATTGTGTGGAAGGATGAACAGCTGGGTTTTGCTGCGCGCCGGCTGCCGTCACCGGGTCTCGAACCCGGGGCCGATGGATTCGTAGTCAGCGACGCTAACCACTACACCACCGAGGCGCCCACTACACCACCGATATACACACACACACATACACACACACACACATATATATATATATACTGTATATGGAAAATCTGATTTCTGCTTTTAATTCCTGTTTCCACCCTTTTCCTGGAGAAGCCTTGCATCACTTTCCCGGCGTGATGGCTTTGCGCGTACATGGGTGTAGACATGGAGTTTAACCTTTACCTCTTTCTTAGTCCTTTTGGGACTAGCCTGAAGTGGGTCATGGGGTCTTTGTTGGACCGATAGCTCGGTAAATAGAGCTGTAAATATTTTGCATAAAATAAAAATAATATGTTAGAGGTTTCTGTGACGATACCAAATGGTTGATGTACGATCGGCACAAGTATATTAACGGTTAGTTTATACAGCGGTGTGCTATCTAGTCTACGATCTCTCTGTGTGCATCGCGTAATTGTAGAATTAACTTATATATTCTCCTTTTTCCAAAAATTTTCTTAGGTACACAGGGTCAAGGTATTTTTTCAACCTTTTTCCGTACCCGCTTGGCGGGAAGGGAACGAAGGGTAGAGAGAGAGAGAACCTTATGCTTTTCTATAGTTTTCTACTACTAAAATAGGTTGAAAATGAACCAGTTTAATAACAGGAACCTCCCCGAGTGGACCGAAAGGTCTTTAAGGCTTCCTCTTGTCCTTGCAATCTCTCTCTCTCTCTCTCTCTCTCTCTCTTTATTTAAAAGTAAACCATGTAAATAACTCTGGAAAAGAAATACAGTAAAACAATGAAATTCAGAGTAAAAGTCAACAAACTTCTACCGAAAATGAAATAAAAAACTTAATTAATTTACCTTATAATGAATTCCTGGTTTTAACTTCCATCCACTGTTCATTTCGTCTAACATCACCGACAGATTATTATCGCAGTCGTACAACAGAAATGTTCGCGGTTTATCCAACAAGGACGCCCCTCTACGGCGTTCTGATTGAGACACGCCTGAAGAGAAAAGGCCCCGGTAATATATATATATATATATATAGATATATATTATATATATATATATATATAATATATATTAATATATATATATACACTTGACAATGATGCTGAGAGCTGCTCGTACCCTGAATGGATGTATGGGCGGAGTGATGCTCTGTGAAATAATTAATGAAGCCTTCGCTTTCCATCTACACGACTTAACTATACAGTAAACCCTCGTCCGACGCGTGTTTGTCCAGCTCGAATTTTCTTATACACAGAAAAATAAATGCGAACAATTATTTGCCGAAAGCGAAAAATTTGATTATACACTGTCCGCCAAACACGCTCTAATACAGTAGTACTGTACGCGTGCCAATGCGCGCTCTAGTGTTTTTTCCTACACTCTCCAACACTCCCGCATCTCCCTCCCTCTCGCGTCACCCCTCGCATCACCTTTGTCTCAGTCCCGCTAACGCGTTAAGTTCAGTGAAGTTGTGTTGGATTGTTTTTGTCGTATTTTGCCGGTGTTTTGCTTTTACCCTTAGACAGCAGTATGGCACCAAAACGTAAAGCATCTGCGAGTGGTAGTGAAGAGAAGAAAAGTCGTAAGGTTATGACATTAGCCGAAAAAATAAAGATTCTAGATAAGTTGCGTGGTGGGTATGAGCATAACATCACTTGGCCGCGAGTATCACGTGAATGAGTCTACCATACGCACCATCCGTAAAAGTGAAGAAAAGATACGTGCTATTTTCATTTAATATATTTTTATTTATCATATGTAAATATCATTATGTTTATGATTTTATTATGTTCTTATTTCATATACAATATAGGTAGGGAAATTCATTTGTGTGTGAATAAAAAATCTACGGATCTAAGTATTAATGGGAGACTTTACGCGGCCGCGTTCACATATCCCCATTTATCCCATAAGGTATTAAGTTTGTCCAACGCGGATTTACCTAACGCGCCGTTCTCGAGGAACCTAACCCCCGCGTTGGACGAGGGTTTACTGTATATAAACAATCTGTGTTAAAAATTATATATATATATATATAATATATATAGATGATAGATAGATAGGTAGATAGGTAATCGTGGTTGAAATGCTAGATGAGAGAGAGATAGAGAAAAATATATAACTAATTACATGCTAAGGATGCCGCTGTGTCTCGTACAATATGAACGGCAATCGTGAGTTCACCATTCGATGTGGGAGGTGGAGACGCCACAACTACTCTCAGCTGCTTCACAGCTGGGTTTGGACCCCCGCTTTCCCCTACGAGGGCATACTGCTGCAGAGACTCAGTCAGGAGGTGAACCTATGCAGGTTAAAGGTGAGCTAGTCTATTGGTAATTAAGAAAGACAGGTGAATCATGCAAAACACAATTTATATGTGAAATAAAATTAAAGATATTTCTAGCCTTTTCCGAGGATGAAACATAAATATTTCAGATGTTAATAAGCGTATATTTAAGTGTATGTTAAATTCTTAAATTATAATAAATAAGTATCTATAAATTAGATATTTAATTGTTTGAAATTTTAGCTATTTAAATTTATACAATTAAGATTTTTAGATGTTAAATAAAATTACATTCTATATATATTATATATATATATATATATATATATATATATATGTACAGGGTGTCCCATAAGTCCGGCATCATAGGAGAAATTCATATTTTTCTATTTCTACAAACCATAATTCATATTTTTCTCTTTCTACAGGCCATAATGTCTGTGAGCAAGGAAGAACGAATCCAGATAATTCTACTCATAGGAAATCAGAGTCAAAGAGAGGCCGCTGCTGAATTTAACAGACTGCATTCAGACCGCGAGCCAATAACACAGAGTTGTGTTAGCAGACTTGTTGCAAAGTTTAAGGAAACAGGATCCATAGAAGATAAACCACGCAGTGGACCTTCAAGGAGGTCCACTGACGATGATACAGCGACTGCTATCCTGGCTCATTTTAACAGAAGTCCTAATAAGTCTCTTCGGCGATTATGCGCCGAGACAGGAGTGTCGAAAAGTAGCATCCATCGCATTCTTTAGGCTCACAAATGGCATCCATATAAACTTCAGATCCTACAGAAATTAAGCGATGATGATCCCGACCGGCGGACGGAATTTTGTGAATGGGCTACGGAACAATATGCTCGGGATGCCAATTTCCCGTCCACCATTCTGTTCAGTGACGAGGCTGTTTTTTATGGAAATGGTGAGGTAAATCGACAGAACACCCGCTACTGGTCTCAAAACAACCCTCACTGGTATACCTCTTCAAAGGAACAAGATGCATCTCGGGTGATGGTATGGTGTGGCATTTGGAAGGATCGCATCATAGGCCCCCTCTTTTTCGATGAACATGTCACTGGAGGCACCTACCTACGTATACTCAAAGAAGAAGCATTTCCCAGTGTCTTGAACGAAGAAGGAAATTTCTCAACATGGTTCCAGCAAGACGGCGCTCCTGCACATTACAGCACCCAAGTAA
>JAJOZX010007249.1:100000-115000 GCA_023014485.1 Bathynomus jamesi | reverse complement strand
GTATTTATTCATCTTATCAATTAATTGCTGTATCTCATTTCTCGTAAAACTTATGGTCTCTACGGGATGGTCACAGTCATATATAATCTGAGGACTTGGCACTTCAATTGAGTCTTCCTTCGCGTGAAGACTGTAACGAACTCGTTTAATGTATTAGCTATATCTTTATCACTGAATTTCAATACGCCATTTCTAACTTTTAGGGGACCTACAGAATTTTTAAGTGGCTTTCTGCTATTAACATGGTCAAAAAATTCTTTAGGATTAACTTTACAGAGTGAGGCAACTCTAGCTTCTTCATCACGTTTGGCTGATCTAATTAAGGACTTAACCCTCCTACGTAGGTTTATACAGGGTGTTTCATAACATGTGGGACGCACTTTCAGGAGGGATTCAGGACCTGAAAACAATGAAAAGAGTTGATATAAACATATGCCCGAAACCGTTTTGTTTCCGAGTTACAGCCCGTTGTGTGTTCCAGCAATTGTTTCCGCAAACTGTTCACAAACACTGCTTGCCGACAATGTTTGTGAGTGTGTACGAGACTTACTCTAGACTTATTGTTTCACTGTTCGTATTCGTAACTTCTTACCGAGAATAAGTGCAGTCAAGTGAAAAAAAAACCTTAAAAGTTTTTGTTCTATTCAGTGATAGTGTGCATTTGAAGTGAGAATGGAGGTTTATTCAAAGAGAGAAATGGCAGACAAGCATTTCATGTATGGACTTGCCGAGTGTAATGCGGCCGCAGCAAGACGTCTGTATGCGAAAAGGTTTCCCGAATCGCCGTCTGCCAGATACGAAGACCTTTCAGAGAATAGACGAGCGTCTTGGTGATACCGGATCATTCAACAAGCGAGTTTCAGATGGTGGTAGACCAATCAACGCCAGAACTGTTGAGTTGGAGGAGCGGGTCCTGAATCGCGTGGAGGAACATCCTGGTGTCAGCACCCGAAGGATAGCAGCAGTAGAGGGTGTAAGATACACAAGTGTGTGGAGAATTTTACCCATTCAGAGAGTACAAGGCCTTACTGAAGCTGATTTCCCACCATGAGAAGCTTTTTGTATTTGGTTCCTTTAACAGTGCTCGCGATCTTCTTTTTCTATCCTCCGTGTTGTTTTCTGATGAGGCTGCCTTCACAAGAAATGGCGTGATCAATTTTCACAACAGTCATCACTGGGCCGAAGAGAACCCGCATACCATCATCCAGTCGGCATCAACAACAATTTAGTATTGATGTATGGGCAGGACTTATTGCCGACAACTTAATCGGTCCTTTTGTTTTGCCTGGAAGATTAACAGGAGAATACTATTCCAATTTTTAAGGAATAATTTAAGCGATTTACTAGATGAAGTTCCTCTTGGTGTCCGACGTCGTATGTGGTTTATGCATGACTGCGCTCCGCCTCATTTTAGTAGAGTAGCCAGAGACTATTTGGATGACCATTTCCCTGATAAATGGATAGGCCGTGGAGGACCCATTGCGTGGCCTGCTCGCTTCCCGGACCTGAATCCACTCGATTTTTACCTGTGGGGTCATCTGAAATCCATCGTTTACGTGACACCCATTGATAACGTTGAAATACTTCGCTAACGTGTAGAACAAGGATGCCAGAAAATCCGAGTAATACCCGAAATGTTTGAACATGTCAGGCAGTCTATGACGAGGCGTGTTCAGGCGTGTATTCAAGCGCAAGGCGGTCATCTTGAGCACTTCCTTTATAGGTAAGGCGGATACTTGCTGGAACACATAACGGGCTGTAACTCGGAAACAAAGCGATTTCGGGCATATGTTTATATAAACTTTTTTCATTGTTTTCAGGTCCTAAATCCATCCTGAAAGTGCGTCCCACATGTTATGAAACACACTGTATAGTTTTCTGAGAGAGAGAGAGAGAGAGAGAGAGAGAGAGTGAGAGAGTGAGAGAGAGAGAGAGAGAGAGAGAGAGAGAGAGAGTGAGAGAGTGAGAGAGAGAGAGAGAGAGAGAGAGAGGAGAGAGAGAGAGAGACAATACTCTACAATAAAAAAATTTTAGAATGAAATCTTGTGTACAGCACGTATTGTAAAATGACCACAAAGGAACGGTCGCATCGTAAGCCTCGCTTACCTGACGTCGAATCGCTGAGGGAGGAATGCGAACCACTTTTATTTTGTTTCTCCAACGAAGAATTGGACGACTCCACCCTCCATTCATTTCCTCCGACACCGCTATCGAGTGTGGGCGTGGTATGTGGTCGATGTCTGGTGGTATTTTGTTGTAGGTGCTTTGGCGGTGACAAAAGACGAACAGTTTCCACCGAAGGCAAAGGAGATGCCCTAGGTGAAACTCTTGGTGAATCTCGGGTGGGAGTTTTGAGGAGGGGCACGTCGTAGTGATGTTCTGAAGGTGTTTTGCAGTAACTGTCTCTCGAGTATTTTCCTTTGCTGCCAACAGTGGGCGTGGAGTAATGTTCCTCGTCGTTGACGGAACCTTCAACGCTGATGCCCACCACCGACTTGTGACCGCTACTGATGGAGGTCGGCACGCTGCAGGCGCGGTCGAAGCAAAGCGGAATGTGGGACGTACCCATTTCCTTGGACAACTCTGACTTCGATTTGGTCGTCGAGGTCTTGCAAAGTGGCTTCGGGTATTCTAGGAAGCAGAATCGCAACAAATGATGCCTATTTATTCTTAAAATATAAACAAATACCTCAAAATACATTAAAAATTTCCACCCCAAAGTTGAATAAAAAAAAGAGAAAAAATACAGTAGAAAATATCGATAAAAATCAATGAATTAAAGACCTTCCAAAACCAGTAAATAAACGTGGCTAAACCCCTCCCACCAATCAATTAATCCGAATGAAAATCTTAAAAACAAATACATTTTGAATCGAAAGTAAAATCTAAGACTAAATGTATAGATAGAAACATGAAACTTGCTCCGCGTTAAAAAAAAATAAAACTGCCTGGAGAAAATCTTTAAGAGAAATTCAACGACACTAAAGCCAAATAAACTCAATACTAAAACTTAAATAAACGAACGGAGGACGCTTACACCAATTCTCGAACTCAAAGTAAAACAATAAAAAAAAACACTGTACAAAGAAATAAACTCTTACCGAAGTCAGCTACTTCGTAGAGCGCTCCGTCGCCTCTGTTTTTGTTGCTGTATTTCCTGAAGACGCAGATAAAAAGCAGAAGAACCACGGGGACCAAAACAGCCAGAATTACGATCAAGGTAATGTCCTGACGCAGCGCCCTCTCCACCGCTTAGAGGAGAAGAGAGAAGCATTAGAGAAAGGTGCCAGGTTATTGGGAGGAGGGAGGAGGAGGTGGAAAGAAGGCGTATAATGGCCTATAGTTTATATAGAAAGAGAATGGGAAATGAAGGAGGAGGAGGAGACGAATAATGGAAAGCGTGACCAAAGCAGTACGATAGGAGAACGGGAAAAGAAGATATACTATACGTAAGATTACTCTTAAACCAGGAAAACATAGAATACAATAAACAAAAGAATAAGAAAATGTGATTAAAAATGTGTAAGAATTACTATGAAGAGGAAACGCATTTGGGAAAAGAAGGAAAAACGACAGAAGAAAGAAATTTAACTATGAAATGCAATTTGTAAACATACGGCGAAAGATTGTGAGGAAAAAGGTGGTTAGATCTTCGTGCAGCGGAGCTTACAAATCGTCGAAAATGGAAGTAACGTCAAAGTTTATATATATATGAATGTCTCGAGTCTACAACGAATTCTCTTGTACACTCAAAAAAAAAAATTATACTAAATATTACAAAGAATTGTATGCTACTGAAACTTATACATATTCTAAGTAGCTTTGTAAAAGAAAGTTTCAAAATAGCACTGATATTTGTAAAATTAGCACTCGTCATTTTGTTATAATAAAAAATAAGCTTCATTACCCAGTATTTATTTTAAAAAATTAAAAAAAAAAAAGGACTACTTGAGCAAACAAAAATTGTGAAATTAAGTAATAGACTGCTTTCGTAAAATGTTGTTAAGTAGCGTGTGGTGCTCGCTTTGAGTAGCGTGTTGGTGCTCGCTTTGAGTAGCGTGTTGGTGCTCGCTTTGAGTAGCGTGTTGGTGCTCGCTTTGAGTAGCGTGTTGGTGCTCGCTTTGAGTAGCGTGTTGGTGCTCGCTTTGAGTAGCGTGTTGGTGCTCGCTTTGAGTAGCGTGTTGGTGCTCGCTTTGAGTAGCGTGTTGGTGCTCGCTTTGAGTAGCGCGTTGGTGCTCGTTTTGAGTAGTGCGTTGGTGCCCGCTTTGAGTAGTGTGTGGTGCCCGCTTTGAGTAGTGTGTTGGTGCTCGCTTTGAGTAGTGTGTTGGTGCTCGCTTTGAGTAGTGTGTTGGTGCTCACTTTGAGTAGTGTGTTGGTGCTCGCTTTGAGTAGAGTGTTGGTGCTGATGTGGGGATTCGAAAGTCGTGTTTACTGAAGAAAGTGATAGCACAGCAAATTACTCAATGAAAATAATTGCGTTTACTCGACAGGCACAGTTTCTGAATGAAAAACTGAATCGGCATTTCGAAAGCCGTATTTTTTAGTAAAAATACCGACTCTGTGACTCATGTGTTGTGGTTACCGAATTTAAAAAATGAAGTGCCGTTTGAATGAGAGTAATTGATTGAATGAAAATAATGACAATGCGACTCGATAGTCATCCTTATTGAAGGAAACTAATGATGCAGAAATCGTAGTAATCGTAGTCAAGTCGTAGTAACCTAGTAGAAACAATGATACATCGACTGTATATTACTGTTAGTGAGCTTGAAAATAACTAGACATAACGAGAGTTGTGATTTCAGAATGAAAACAATGAGTTTGCAACTCATGAGTCATGGTTACCGATAGAATAAAATGACAAGCCATCTTAAGCGTCGTATTAGTGAATGAAAATAATAACTAAGTTATTCGAAAGTCGTGGTTACTCAATGAAAATAATGATTCGGGACATTCATAATCGTGTTTACTCAATATTAAAAAAAGGCTCGGCTGCTCGAAAATTGTGATTTCGGAGTGAAAATAACGACGCGGCGACTCCAGAGTAATCTTTACTGAAGGAAAATCATGTTACGGCAAATAATGTAAAATAAGGTAATAGGTAAAATAAGGATGCGTCGACTCAGATATCGTGGTCAGTGAATGCAAACAGTGACTCGTCGACTGGATAGTAGTGATTAGTAAAAAAAAAAAAAAAAAAAAATTGTAGACTCCAGAGCCGTGGTTTCTCAGTGAAAATGAAAGGAAAAAAATGAAGTGACGACTCAAGACTCGTATTAGTGAGTAAAAATAATGACGCATTTATTCCCTAAGTCTTGGCTACTCAAAGAAAATAATGACGTATCGACTACACATTCATGGTTAATCACTGAAAATAATGACGCGACGTCCGAACGTCTCGAAAATTGTGGTTACCAAATGAAAATAATGACTCGGAAAAAATATAGTCTTTTTATTTAAAAAAAAATAGACAAGGCAACTAGAGTGTCGTGGTTTCGGAAAGGAAATCATGAAAATAATGATGCAATGAGTCGAGAGTCATGGTTAGTGAAAGAAAAAAGAATCGGCGACTCAAATGTCATGGTTTCATCTTGAAAATAATGACGTTGTGCCTCATGGGTCCTGCCTACTGAATAAAAAAAAATTGTAAAATTGAGGTTGGGGTAAATTATTTTGTCGAAATATTCAGTTTTGAGAAAAGTGAGCGAAGATTAAAGTGATGTTAAATTACATTAGGTTAGGTTTATAGATAACAGTGAATGGCATGACTGTGTTTGCCTAGTCGCCTCCTCATTAAAGTACCCATAATTTTGTTAAGCCTTGTCGTTTCAGTAACCGCGACTCACTGAAGTTATAGTAACCAGGACTCTCTCCATCTTGTCGTCGGAGAAAAGCTCTCGAATCTACGCATCATTATTTTCATTGAGTCACTACGACTCATTAGTTGTCGCAGCTTTATTTTCCTTCAGTAAAGGTAATTCTCGAGTCGTCGCGTCATTATTTTCATTCTGATATCGGGTCTTACGAGTTGCCGAGTCTCTTTTTGTTTATTGAGTAAACACGACTCTGGGGTTGCCGAGCCATTATTTTCATTGAGCAACCACGAATATTGAGTAGCTGCTTCATTATTTCCATTTATTAACGACAAATAGAAACGACTCGTGAACTATAACGGCTTTCTTTTTATTGAGAAACCACGACTCCGAGTCATCAAGTCATTCTTTTCATTCAATAACCACGACACTTGATTTATGACTTATTTACTAAATGAAAGGAACGACGCGTGGCACGTTAGTGAGTAGTTAGGCTATAGTTAATAATTTTTAGCAATGAAAATAGTGCTGCGACTCATCAGTTATTGATACTGAAGGAATAAAATGACTCGCCGACTCAAAAATCGTATAATAACCGGGCAACTACAAATTCTAATTACTCACTGAAGTCAGAGTTATTATTGTCACTAGTACAGTTCCCGCCGCGCCGCTTCGCTGACGGTTAGACAGGCTAAACTACAAAAAAAGAACCCAGCCGTGAATCTGGTATCTCCCAAAACCTCCTCACCCCCATTCATACAACTTGGGGGCTAACCCCCTCCCCCATTACCCCCACCCCTCCCCATTACCCCCACCCATCACCCATTACCCCCACCCCCCCCTTCCCCCATTGCTAAACTATAGAAAAGAACACAGTCATGAAAATCTTGAGCTTCACATTGCCGCCCGTAATACAATTTCTGAATTTTTTTTACAATTTCTGAATTTTTTTCTCACAATTTTTTCTCACAATTTCTGAAAGTGTGACGGACAGACGGACAGACAGACGGACAGACGGACAGCTCTCTTATTATAATATAGATTGAGTTATCACTAATTTCGAGTCGCAGAGTAGTTATTTTCATTGATTACCCAGTTCTGTGTACACGGCGCGTATATATTTTAAATGAGTAACCTCCACTCATAAACCACTACATTAGCATCATTCACTGATACTACACCTGAGATGGCTCGTCATTTGTTTATTCAATGCCAACGACTCGTGAGCTACAATTTCTTTAGTTTCACTGATAAACCACGACTGTGGAGTCGTCGATTTATTCTCTTTACTCACGAGAAACGACTCATTTCACGAGTCTTTTTACTAATTTAAAGAAATAACGCGTCGTCCCATGAATATATAGTTAGTCATTTTTTTATGAATGTAAATAATTATGCTGCTACTCATGAGTCGTGGTTACTGAATCAGTAAAATGACGCGCCGAATCAAGAGTTGTATTAGTGAATGAAAATAATGACAAGCTGATTCGTGAATCGTCGTTACTCAATGAAAATAATGATGCGTGTAATACTCAGTCGTTTTAATTCATTGGGAATAATAAACAGGCGATTACAAACTCGTAATTACTCAATGAAAATCATAACACGAATACTCTATTACTTTCGTGTGTCAGAGTCATTACTGTCCGAGTCATAATTGTCGTTGATTAATCACTACTTTCGAGTCACCGAGTAATTATTTTTATTGATTAACCAGTTCTGTGTAGAGGGCGCGATATTATCTTAATTGAGTAACCTCGACTCATGAAAAATTGCGATATTATCATCATTCACAGAGAGACAGTTGAGTTAGCTCGTCATTTCTCATTCAGTAACAACGACTCGTGAGCAACAGCGTGTTGAGTTTCCTTGATAAAGCACGACTGTGGAGTTTTCGAGTTATTCTTTGAATTCACTAATCACGACTGTCGATTCATGAATCCTTTTGCTAAATGAAAGAAATGACTCGTGGTTACACGAGTGTATAGTTAGTCATTTTTTATCAATGAAAATAATGATGATGCGACTCATGAGTCATGGTTATTGAATGACTAAAATAACGCGCCGACTCAGCAGTCGTATTAGTGAATTAAAATAATGACGCGGTGAATTGTGAGTCGTGGTTACTCAATGAAAATAATGACACTGATTAATTACGACTGTGTATTATCTATGAAAATAATAACCAGGCCACTCGAAATTCGTAACAGAGTAATAACTGTAATGGAGAGTCCCAATTATAATTTTCATTGAGCAATTATGAATTTTGAGTCACTTGGTTATTATCATAATTTAGTAACCAAGAATTACGAGTTGCAGCAGCGTTATGTAAAAACAATTTAGTTACCCTTCTGTTATAAAATATATATATATATATATATATATATATATATATATATATATAATGAAAATGTAACCAAACAACAATTTCATTTACGAATGTAATGTATGATAATTCGGGAAGTACCGTTTTCCTTTCAAAGTTTTGAAATTATTTTCTAACTTGTACTCTTTCTACAGGGTGTCCGAGAATTATCTGTACAATTTTTGGCTGTTATTAAAAGTCAACCATGAAGTGTAGAAATTCCAGTTTTGTCCCATTTTACAGAGAATCTCATTAAGTTTTTTCTGATACCAAGTTTTGACAAGTTTTTTAGAAATTCCAGTGTGTCCGAACATTATCTGTACAATTTCATCTTTTAATAAAAGTCTTGATAACACACGTAAAATTCTTAAACAAGATTATTTAGAATCTGTATTTTCAAAAGTTTCTTTTATTAAAGTAACGTTGTTACAAACATTCGATATGTACACCATTAGTGATTCGCAAAACATCCAATCGATACTCCAAATGTTGCCATGTACGCTGCAGCATATCCACATTAATTCGCTCAATAGCAGCTGTGATTCTTGCTTTTAAATCATCAATGTCTGTCACCCGCGTACATTTCTAAAAAACTTGTCAAAACGTGGTATCAGAAAAAACTTAATGAGATTCTCTGTAAAATGGGACAAAACTGGAATTTCTACACTTCATGGTTGACTTTTAATAACAGCCAAAAATTGTACAGATAATTCTCGGACACCCGGTATTTCAGGTTATCAAACCAATTCGCTGCTATTAGCGAATTATTACTAATTCATTTATTAATAAGTATCATTATGTAAATATGATATATCCTATTTTACATAAGAGAGCCTGTCCGATACTTGTTTGGACAAGCAACATGATTTTAATATCCACTTGGAGACGGTGTTGTAGAAAAATATTGTTCACAGGAGCACCATCGAAAAGCTTACAGTTTCAGTGCAAACTGTATCTTTGTCGACTCGACTGGCCATACATTCCTATACACACTTTAACAGAGGATATTATCAAATAAACAGACACTAAAAACTAACAGCGACTTTGTAAATTATATCATACTATATGCTTCATGATTAATTTCACTAAGATGATGCGTCACAAAACAACAAAGAAATCAAGAGTAGTTGAAATGGAAAACAGGATATCTTTGTAGGTTGGCACTTGACAAAGAGAAATTATTTTAGTAATAATATGTCTAACTTACATACACGAGGGGTTTAGTCTTGAGCAAAGGCATATTCAAGACCTTCGCTTGAAGTATTTTGCATTTATGTAAAAATCAACATATTATTATTATTATTATTATTACTATAAAACAAAATAGAACATTATAATAGCCCGAAGGCGAATTAAAATTACACTGGTCAACAAAGATTTTTCATCAGAGTAAAATTTGTGTTGGCTGGATAGCATTTTTCACGCTGATTCCAAAACTGCATTCATATTTTTTCTAGCACGTATAGTTTTCAAGATGAAGGCATATATATAAAAACACAGATTTAACCATTTTAAATAGGCAAAATACTACTATTTCAACATTTGATTGCGTTTGTTTTATTGTGTTTTTTAATTTATTCATCTTATTTATTTCAATTATCTTAATTATACATCTTATGTATTTCAGGTGTGAGCTTTTACGTCTAGCAGCATTGATATTCAGGCAACAACGCCGTGCTTTGTGTGTCAAAAGATCAGTCCAGTCCAAGAACTTGTTGTGTCAAGTTGGTGTACATTTTTTTTTAATTTATAGTTTGCTCAGGTCAGTCAACATGCCTCGACAATGTAAGAATGACCCCGACAAGTTCTGTTTCGTATGCGGCCAGTTCACAACTAAAACACAGCGACGAAGTATTACAACCGACATTAAGAAAATATACAAGCTATACTTTGGTTGCCATCTAGGTGACCAAGATAAACCATGGCCGCCACATCAAATCTGTTCTGGCTGTTCAAATGGATTACGTGATTGGCTTAACCAAAAGAAAGCTTCAATGCCATTTGCCATACCCATGATATGGAGGGAGCCGAGAGATCATCATGAAGACTGTTATTTTTGTAGTGTGAACTTAATGGGGTTTTCTGCCAAGAACAAACACCAGATTGTATATCCAAACTTGGATTCAGCACGTAGACCAGTAAAACATGAAACATTGCCCATTCCAATTCCCCAAGTGATAGGCTAGATTCTATCATAGATGACATGGAAAGTGATGAAGGTGCAACTGGCGTTTCCGGACCATCTACAGAACCAGAGTACACTTTTGAAGGTAGACATTTAGAGCCTAAAAAGTTAACCCAAGGACAGTTGAATGATCTTGTTAGAGACTTATCGCTGTCTAAAGAGAAATCAGAGCTTCTCGCCTCAAGACTAAAGGAGAATAATTTACTTGAGAACAATGTTCGTATTAGTTACTACCGAAAGCGGAATTTTGAATTAACAGCATTCTTTTCAGTAGACGGTCCTCTCTGTTATTGCCATGACATCAATGGACTATTTACAGCCATATCTCAGACGTATGTGGCATCTGAGTGGCGCCTCTTTATTGATTCGTCGCAGAGAAGCCTGAAAGCAGTTCTTTTGCATAATGGTAATATAATGCCATCCATCCCCATTGCCCATTCCGTCCATCTAAAAGAGACATGACAATATGGATATACTACTTAAGGCAATCAAATACGACAGTCATCAATGGAATGTTTGTGGAGATCTAAAAGTTATAGGAATGCTTATGGGTATGCAGTCAGGATTCACAAATGGATATGTGAAAACTTTCTTGGAAGCAACAAGTCACCTGCGTATAAGGATGGAGTCAAGAACCTCCTTGATGCCTTCAAAGAAATGGAGTGTCGAATGTCGTTAAATATTCACTTCCTGCATTCCCACTTAGATTTCTTTCCTGAAAACCTTGGTGCAGTGAGTGACGAGCAAGGAGAGCGCTTCCATCAAGATATTCAGATGATGGAGAAGCGCTACCAAGGATATTGGAATGAAAGCATGATGGGGGACCATTGTTGGATGCTGTATCGTGACAATCCAGGCCAAATTTACAAAAGGAAATCACACTCACAGCGCTTTTAATAAAATAATGTATATATTCTTTATTTATAAGTACATTGAATAAAGTATATGATGTATTTGTTGTTTAGCATTCCTAAGTGTGATCTATATATCCATAAATTTTCTTATATCAAAAACTTAAAAATATCAAAACCAGTGTATCTATATAACTACGTGCTAGAAAAACTATAAAACCAGATTCGGAATCAGCGCAAAAAATGCATTAAGAAAAGTGTGATCATGTTTGTGATGAGAAAAAAAGTTTCATTTTGTTGGCCAGTGTTATAATTAAATTTTACATCTCAAAGCTTTAAAATAATATTGAGTTACTGACCTTGAACAAAACCTAAAATCTAATATTGAGTGACTAACCTTGAACAAAACCTAAAATCTAATATTGAGTGACTGACCTTGAACAAAACCTAAAATCTAATATTGATTGACTGACCTTGAACAAAACCTAAAATCTAATATTGAGTGACTGACCTTGAACAAAACCTAAAATCTAATATTGAGTGACTGAACTTGAACAAAACCTAAAATCTAATATTGAGTTACTGACTTTGAACAAAACCTAAAATCTAATATTGAGTTACTGACCTTGAACAAAACCTAAAATCTAATATTGAGTTACTGACTTTGAACAAAACCTAACATTTAATATGAGTTACTGACCTACAAAACCTAAAAGCTACATAACTTGGAAAACGCACCACCTTTTTGACTATATTTTAGATGTAATATCGTAACACTTATTCCAAAACAAGACATATATATAAGTAAACTAATATAATTTAATATTTTAATATTAAAATATTAAAATGAAACTATATTAAAATGAATAAAATTAATTTAGTCAGGATTAATATAAGAACCATGAAAAAAATTTCTTCAGATTAATTACAAATGAAATACGAAATTTGACGAGATTTTCCGGACACTAATTTGTTTTAAAAAAAAATGTGAGCGATGCAAATTTACTTAATTTACTTCATTACATTATTTTTTATGAATGTCACAAATGTGACATTTCAAAATTTAATATTAAAAAAAAAATATATATATATATATATATATATAATATATATATATATGGCTGCTGATCGGGGGGCGGGGTCGTGAGATAGAGTCCGAGTGAAGACTTTGTGATTTCTGAACATTCATGATGGGTTGTAGTTCGAATTCCACGTTAAGCTGTAGGTCTGAGGTAGAGGAACAAGCTTGACTTTCGTTGGAATGAAAAATTCGGGCGGAAGCAAAACCAAGGTAACCAAGGTGTGTGTGTGTGTGTGTGTGTGTGTGTGTGTGTGTGTGTGTGTGTGTGTGTGTAAAATTTGATTTTATATATTATAAAACTCTTCTTTTTTCTCTAACTTTTATCTCGGATCAAATTTAAAACAAAGAAATTGGAGCCGAATTTCCGCGGAAGTTTATTTTAAAAAAATAACAAAGAATTTTCTTATTTTCTTTCTAAATATAATAATAATAATAATAATAATAATAATAATAATAATAATAATAATAATAATAATAATTTTATACAGACAACATTTGAAGAAGATAAATTGAGTATGGTCCCCTGAGAGACTTTTATGTTACACACAGACCGTGCATGGAACAAGGAACTCTTCTGGGAAAATTAAATCCACTATAGTTGGAATAAGTAATGATAAATAACAAATATTATAGTTTTTCTTTTTCATGATGGAAGACCCAACGTGGGACGTTGAGGTTTAAGTTTTGGTTTTTGACTAAAAATACAATAGTTACCCCTTTTCCATTGCTGTATTCAATTTGACGTAAATGCAACGAGTTTCTTGAGTATATTGAGGTTCTGAATATTATAGGCAAGGCTGCTTTAAACCCTAGATTCTGTACCGAAGCTGGATCCTATCTGCTTGGCAGATAGCTGGTAAGGAAAGTTACATTTTGGGGCCTCTCTGCGAGTGACCCGTTGCCCACGTTGGGCCTTCTCTATCGTGGAAAAGAAAAACTATAGTATTTGTCATTTACCATTACTTATTCGAACTATAGTGGATTTAATTATCCCAGAAGAGTTCCTTGTTCCATGCACGGTTTGTGTAATGTATATATATTAAAATCTTCTCAGTAAGAAATGGGACATTTACTGAACGTCAAAAACGGGATTACGACATCCGATTGACTTGACATTCTATAGGTAAGTATAGTGTGTGTTAGGTTAAGTTATCGTAAGTCAGGTTAAATTTAGTTAGTTTTTTAGAGGTCGATGTTATGGTTTTGTCGATTCGATGTCAATGAAACGTTTATAAAACGTCAAAATAAACGTTTACAACGTTTATTGAAAGTTCAATTTCTTGCTGGGTTAATTTGGTGTGAGTCACAGGGTGTTCATTTTATCAGTTAACCCCCATAAAAATGGAAATCGAAAACTAAATAAAAAAGGAACTTCATTGTTATACTTTTACAATGATATACACGAGATTTTGGGCTGCCAATCAGAGGATAATATTCAAAATGGCTGGTTCTAATAAGACGGTGCAACAAGCCACGCGTTCTCGTCAGACAATGGCAGAGTTGAAATTCATTTTCGGTGATCGTATAATTTCTAAGAGATTATGGCCTCCACTTTTTGTGGGGCTACATTAAAGACCAAGCATATGTGAGCAATCCCCACACTCTGAAAGAGTTGCAATAAAATATTACCAACATCATTGCCAACATTCAGCCAGACGTGTTACACTCTGTGTTCAGCAATATGGTTCGCCGTGAACGCTTGTACACTGAATATGGCGGTGAACACTTCCAGCATTTGTTATGACGTATTTTGACTGCTACTCTTATTGTTTCTCATATCACATTTTTTCATTTTCATTTTCATTTTCATCACAAAGTTTTTGTATCTTTGAAATATAGCAATTTTTATTTGGTTTTCGTTTGCATTCCTTTGAGTTAACTGATAAAATGAACACCCTGTACTTCTCACTTGACATTATTCAAATTCCTATTTGCGGTCCAGAAATGGGAATGCTTGAAATGAAAATATTATATTTGAGGAAAGAGATTCCTGATTTAAGAAGAGGTAGATGGAGTCCATGACGCAGTTATGGACTAGAGGAGTTTTTCCTATGAAAAACCAAACTTAAAGTTGGAAATCGTACATTGCGACTGGGAAAATGGATCGACTTGAGAATTGTTCCCTTCAAGATTCCCACTTTTAGATTCCTCATTTTCAGACTGAAGTGGGAATCGTTGGAAATGAGAATAGACCTAATAATTTTTTATCCATCTTTTAGATTAGCCTGAACACATACTACATACACACGCATTACAACTCTCTACACATCAGAGTAATTCATCGTTCGACATAAGAATTCACCGCAGCATCGATACGTCATTTAACTAAAATTCTGAAACACCACATTTTTTTCCTCTATGTCTTACACCCATGAATGCCCAAAAATTTATTATTTTTAATATAAAATTTAATATTAAAATACCTTTATCGCTGGTCCCTTTTTTGTAGCGTCGACTCACATCGTCTGAAACATTAAATTTTATATTAAAATTTTAATGATATAAAAAATTTTGGTTAGAAAATAATTTAATATCGGAAACTCTTTCAGTGATAATACTTTTTCTCATTTAGCTGCAATTTGGATATACAATATATAGGTAATGTGGATGGGCAGACAGAGGGTGATAAGCAGATAGACAGAATTGTAAATATATGTACGAGGGTACTTCAATAAGTATCCGCACTTTTTATTTTAGTGATAATA
>JAJOZX010007249.1:62500-95000 GCA_023014485.1 Bathynomus jamesi | reverse complement strand
AACAACTTCTGGGCTTTCTTTTCCACCTCCACGCACTGTTTGGTAAACTTAAGGTCGCTGCTAATTAGCACACCCAAGTCCTTTTCTAAATCAGTCACCTCGATATTACTCCCCAACATCGAGTAGTCCGACTTGGGATTGGCGTAGTCAATGTGCATCACCTTGCATTTACCCAAGTTAAATGGCATTTGCCATTTTTCGGACCACTCTCGTATCCTACTAGGTCCGCACGGAGTTGCTCGATCGCCTCTGGCGTCCCAACATTGGCCCCAAGCTTGGTGTCATCAGCGAATTTGGCGATCCTACTGACGATGCCAGCGTCGCTATCATTTATGTAAATGATAAACAACTGTGGCCGCAAAACGGAACCATGAGGAACCCCTCGAGTGACCGAGGCCCAGCCCGAACTAGCCCCTTTAATTACAACCCACTACCGCCTATTCTTCAGCCAGTTTCCAATCCACTTACCTACTTCCCCACCGATACCCAGCGCGCGCAATTTGCCCATTAGCCGGCGGTGAGGTACCTTATCAAAGGCTTTCTCAAAGTCGAGATAAAGTATATAAATCGCCCTATTCTTATCATACTCACTTAACATGACGGAAAAACTCGAGCAAGTTGGTGAGACACGACCTATGCCGTCTAAACCCATGTTGGGAGTCCCAAAGCAGTTTGTAGGAATCCAAATGGTCAACGATCCTATCCGCTATTATCCCCTCTAATAATTTACCTACAATCGAAGTGAGACTAATGGAACGATAGTTCCCTGGACTTTCGTGATCCCCTTTCTTAAAGATAGGGGTCACATTGGATTCCCTCCAGTCATCAGGCACCTGGCCCGTCTCCAACGATTTGTTGAAGACTGTAGCCAGGTGGGGAGCCACCTGGTTGCGCACCTCCCGCAACATTCTGGAGAGGAACTGGTCTGGTCCAGGACCCTTAAACGCGCTCAGTTTGTCTATTCTATCGGCAACGACTGTCGCAGTTCACCGAACACTATCCAGGCCAGCACCTTCGTGCCTGACGCTTGGCTCGGGGATGACGCGGGTGTCCTCCCTGGTGAACACTCCCGCAAAGTACTCATTCAGCACATTAGCGATGTCCGCGTCGGAGGTCCGCAGAACGCCGCTCGGGTCATGCTTCTAATGGGCTTTCTACTATTAACATAACTGAAGAACTCCTTAGGGTTCCCCTTGCAGAAGCTTGCCACCCGGAGTTCTTCGCTACGTTCCGCTAGCCTAACCTTCGCCTTCACTTCCCTGCACAGGCGGACATACGCCTCAGTGTTCTCATCGGAACGATTGGCCTTCGCCCTCCTATACGCTACTTTCCTATTTCGGATAGCCGAAGCGATGTCACTACTGAACCACTTAGGCTGCGTTGAAGCAGGGGTGACCAGTCTTGAGGGTATGGCAGCAGACTGTAGCATCATAAACTGGTCCAGGAATGCACTCCATACTTCCTCAACATCGCCACCGACCTCTAACCCCATCTCACCTACGCTATCCGGGAGGTCAACAAAGTCCGCCCGCCGTAGATCGAGCTTACTGCCTCTAGAGTCACTTCGCTTCACCCAAGGGACGCAGACACAGAACCTAATCAGACCGTCATCACTCCCGCCCAACGATTCGTCAATGGTGAGGCCAGTGACGAGGCTGTCTTCGGTCGTGAATACTAAGTCTAGAACGCTTTCGCCTCGTGTAGGCCCATTGACCCACTGAGTGAGGAAGTTCTCATCAGCAAAGTCAACTAGCCTTCCCCCTTCGGCATCAGCAGTCCTGTCTTCCCACTTTATGCGGTGACAGTTGGTCTCCTAAAACTACACACACCCTGTCCCCTAGGGGGTTCCGTGAACAAGGCTGTATCCTCCTCGAGGAGGAGATGCGGAGGTCTCTACACCAAGATTGACCTGTAGTTCGTCCCTCCCAAGTTCAGATCGACGCCAAGCAGCTCCCGTTCTGATCGGAACTGGCAGTCAACCGGACTCAACGTGTCCCTCACGTATATTAGTACCCCTCCTCCCTCCCCACGGGTGCGGTCTTTGTGAAACATTCTATACCCCGGAATCTCTTACTCCCCAACGTAGTCCCTACGATCAGTATGAATTCAGGACTCGGTGATAGCCAGAGCTGTCGGGAGTTGAAGAGCCCCTCACCAACGAGGGGGCAACTTCCGCAGGAGGCTGAGCCCCCTCCAACGAGAAAAGAGGGTCACCCACCTGTACATGGACGCACCCTTCAGTTAAAGGTAAGTCCGCCACCGGCTCAACATCATCTCTCCACGGTGGGGGCCCATCATCACACCCCGGGCTTGACCTCACCATACGGTATAGGTGCCGGTCAAGCAGCGTGCCTAGCACACCTTTACCCTTGACATTGAGGTGGACACCATCCCTCTGATACAGGTCCCACCTACCCGAAAACGTGTCGAACGGGTCAACAAACCTCACGCCCAGTGGGACGCACAAGTCTTGCACCCTCTCGTTGATGCCAATGACCTTACTGAGCGCGTTGTCACTGGCGTTCATCCGCGGTAAAATACCCATCAACATTCCCCTATTTGTCTTCAGTTTTAGATCATCCGCAAGAGACATGATCTCGGTGATGATCACTTCTGTCGAACCTACCCTACCGCCTTTGAGGAACAGGTCGTTGCCACCAACGTGGACAACGATCACAGTCCTCCATTTAGCCACGCGCAGCTTCTCTAATTCCTTCCTTAAATGCGCCGTTCCCCGACCGGGTAAGCACCTTACCTTCCTCCTGTCTCGGTTGCAGAAGCAAAGTACTTCTCCTGGCCCCTGATCTGCGAGTCCCTAATCAAAACGGTGTCTTCCTCCTTCGCGCACAGGAGACTAAAACGGTTGGAGGTCCTGACAGCGGCCACCGGGGTCTCAGGTCTCGGCTTCGAAGCCTTCTTGTCCGATACCTTTCGATACCCGTCGCCACCCATACACTCAGCCGCACTTACACCACCCGACCCACCCCGACTGGCAGCTACATCCTTCGGTTTCTTTGGGCCAGCAGTAGGTCCCTTCCCAACCTTTTTCTTTATCGGAGAGAGAGAGAGAGAGAGAGAGTGTGTGTGTGTGTGTGTGTGTGTGTGTGTGTGTGTGTGTGTGTGTGTGTGTTCCTCTTTCACAAAATGCATACAAATGTTTTCCTTTATGTCAAAAAAACTCAAAAGGACAGAATAAAAGGAACGAAACCTTCATAGACAAACTCACAGAAAAAGTGCTCTATTACAATAACTAAAATGAATGGTGTTTACTTTGCCAACCAATCCAAATTTTTATGCCAACCTTGCGATAATTACACCAACCATGCAAACTTATTTGTTTTTAACAAATTTAAATTGTTTAATTAATCGTGTGAATTAGTTATTAAATTTCCGAGTTGTTGCGAACGAAGAAATTTTCTGCGTACAAATTTTGCTAAATATTCAGAGAAGCGTTGTTAAAATATAAGTGAATATGAATTAACATGATAAACATTACAGTAGATGTAGGATCCTTGCCTTAATCTTATCAAGAATTACGTTATATATATATATATATATATATATATATGATGAATAAAACCACGAAGGAAAGGAAACACAAAATGGTGCTCAAGCGCTTTCGTCTAATGATATCCTCAGGAACACTGAAGTACATAAAAAGGTTAAGCCTATATATAGGTTACAGAAAGAAAAAAAGAAAAATAAATAACATACATACACACACACATATATATATATACATATATATACATACAAATACATACATACATACATATACAATAAACAGAGAAGTAAAAATAAAAATAAAAATTTAAAAATTAAAACCTTAAAGGATTACCAGTGAGGCGTACAGATTTGTAAGGAAAAATATCGATTTTTAGCACAAGATCAAATGGATTATAAAAATACAAATTTATACTGGAACTCTGCCCGGGTTTTAACACACTGCTGCCTATGGTCAGGTTTCGATATATATAAAAAAAATAATAATAAAATTCAAATTAAAAGTTAATAAAGTAGAAGACAAGTTTACCAAAGATTTAATGTTTTGCCCTTCTTATCTAAATCTGTTTTAAAGGAATTCAAAATAACAGGATCGAGTTGAAAAAGACCTTTGCTTATGTTGAAGTTATTTGAAAGTTGGATAATGGCAGACTCAAGAATATTTCTATTAACAATGTTGCTTGAATGGAATAAAACTGAAGCATTATTCCAATCAATACAGTTGGCTAACTCTGACAAATGGACAAAAAGGGCACTGGACAACTGTCCTGTTCTAACGGAATATTGATGCTGTTTTACACGTGTGTGCAAATCCTTTCCCGTCTGACCTATGTAAAAGGAATCACATTGTTTACAACCAATTTTATAGATAATGCCTGAATTATTGGTAGGGCTATTTTTTACTATGATATTTTCACAATATTGTTATATGAAAATACTACATTAATATCCAAAAGTTTAAGTACATTAGGAATGCCTAAAAAGCCCGGGAAAAATGGAAGTACTAAAATATTTTTTGACAAAGTACGAGTGTTAATATTGACACGATAGAAAGTTCGTTTTGCCTTGTTGAGACAAGATTCCATAAACGCAGATGGATAACACAAATCACTTCCAATACCGTTGATTTTTTCCAATTCGGCATCGATGTATCCGGACTGGCGATCCTAAGGGCGCGGAGAAACATTGATGAAAATATGGCCTTCTTAGTGGGGGTATCATGTCCCGAGTAAAAGTGTACGTAGGACAAATTGTTTGTCGTTTTCCGATAGATACTAAACTTAAAACCTGGGCTTTCCCTATGTACACGCACATCCAAAAATGGGATTGAATTGTCTTGCTCAACTTCTAAAGTAAACTTAATGGAGGGGACTTGATCATTTAACTGAAGGAGGAAGCTATCCAGGTCACGATATTTTGTATCTGGCCCATGAATCGTGACCTGGATAGCTTCCTCCTTCAGTTAAATGATCAAGTCCCCTCCATTAAGTTTACTTTAGAAGTTGAGCAAGACAATTCAATCCCATTTTTGGATGTGCGTGTACATAGGGAAAGCCCAGGTTTTAAGTTTAGTATCAATCGGAAAACGACAAACAATTTGTCCTACGTACACTTTTACTCGGGACATGATACCCCCACTAAGAAGGCCATATTTTCATCAATGTTTCTCCGCGCCCTTAGGATCGCCAGTCCGGAATACATCGATGCCGAATTGGAAAAAATCAACGGTATTGGAAGTGATTTGTGTTATCCATCTGCGTTTATGGAATCTTGTCTCAACAAGGCAAAACGAACTTTCTATCGTGTCAATATTAACACTCGTACTTTGTCAAAAAATATTTTAGTACTTCCATTTTTCCCGGGCTTTTTAGGCATTGCTAATGTACTTAAACTTTTGGATATTAATGTAGTATTTTCATATAACAATATTGTGAAAAATATCATAGTAAAAAATAGCCCTACCAATAATTCAGGCATTATCTATAAAATTGGTTGTAAACAATGTGATTCCTTTTACATAGGTCAGACGGGAAAGGATTTGCACACACGTGTAAAACAGCATCAATATTCCGTTAGAACAGGACAGTGTCCAGTGCCCTTTTTGTCCATTTGTCAGAGTTAGCCAACTGTATTGATTGGAATAATGCTTCAGTTTTATTCCATTCAAGCAACATTGTTAATAGAATATTCTTGAGTCTGCCATTATCCAACTTTCAAATAGCTTCAACATAAGCAAAGGTCTTTTTCAACTCGATCCTGTTATTTTGAATTCCTTTAAAACAGATTTAGATAAGAAGGGTAAAACATTAAATCTTTGGTAAACTTGTCTTCTACTTTATTAACTTTTAATTTGCATTTTATTATTTTTTTTTTATATATATCGAAACCTGACCTAGGCAGCAGTGTGTTAAAACCCGGGCAGAGTTCCAGTATAAATTTGTATTTTTATAATCCATTTGATCTTGTGCTAAAAATCGATATTTTTCCTTACAAATCTGTACGCCTCACTGGTAATCCTTTAAGGTTTTAATTTTTAAATTTTTATTTTTATTTTACTTCTCTGTTTATTGTATATGTAGTATGTATGTATGTATGTATTTGTATATATAGATATGTATGTATATAATATGTATAATATATATATGTTGTGTGTGTATGTATGTTATTTATTTTTTCTTTTTTTCTTTCTGTAACCTATATATAGGCTTAACCTTTTTATGTACTTCAGTGTTCCTGAGGATGTCATTAGACGAAAGCGCTTGAGCACCATTTTGTGTTTCCTTTCCTTCGTGGTTTTTCATCATAAATATTTTTCACGTGTTACTTTCGTGAAATAATTTTCATAATATATATATATATATATACACACACACCAGTGTTAGTTCTTGCGTTAACTGTCATTTTCAATGCCACTATATAAAGTATTTATGAATTTGTACGTGATAAGAAACATCCCAGTAATAAATGGGACGTCCAATAAACGTTATAAACGTTTTATTGACGTTTAACAAACGTTTATGGCGGTTACGAAACTTCCCACTTCTTGCGGACGAAAGTAAGACCAACAGTGATGGCCCATGCAATTTCTACCCTCATCTAAGATAATGAAAATCATGGAAAAGTATTGATTGGTATTACCAACAACTGACCAAAGGTCATTCGACTCGATAAAACTCATTCAGGAAGCCCAGAAACTGACACAGTGGTGCTCAGGCCAACTAATGTGGTCCACTGCTCTAACTCTCGTATTTTTATTACCAGTATCAATGGTCTTCATTTCGTTTACAGGGAAACGATATTCCCTTCTCAGCTACGGATGACTCAAGGTCGCACGAAAAGGGAGGAGATATTACCGAAAGAGAACTTTACAATAAATACAGTAGTTACAGTCATGAAACAGCACTTCCCAACTGCGGTACGCATATACATATGTAAACGAATGTTTTCCAGGTGTTACGCGCAAGGTTAGAAAATATACAAGGTGGGAGAAAAGTCTAAGGATTTTATACATACACGTATTTAGTTAACAACATTACATAGATAAGTGTTCAAATGATGAAACAAATCAAACAAAATGTTGATAAGAATTTTATTCATAAAAATATTTTCTTAAATTGTAATTTAATCTCAAAGAGCTCTCCATCTACTGTGATACATTTTTGGATTCTCTCTGTGAAACTCTTTATTGTTCTTTTGAATATATCGAGTGGGATCCTTTTCAATTGTTCATTTAACAATGATTCCAAGGGGATTCACATTTCGATAGATGAAAGCAGGAGTGTAGAGTTTGTCACGCAAATAAGCGCAAAGCTAGAAATCACATGCGGTTGAATCGGGTGATCTGGATGCACTCAATGGGACCTCGCCGCCCAAGCCATCTTTCTCCAAGGTCCGTATCCAGAATCTCGCGGGCAGCTGCAGAGTAATGTGACAGCGCTCAATCATGTTGATGAAGCCAATTTCTGCCAATGCCATTAGTAAACTGTGGCAAAACCTTGTCTTTGAATACTTGGCAATAGCGTTTTCCATCCACTGTATCTCTCGATATGTCAAAGGAAACGAGTGTTGAATAACACTGCCCAACAAAAAAAACATTTTTTGCTGGTGATTTAATTCTGAGACCTGTTTCTGGATAATATTGATGTGCTGATTTCGAAAATCACATTAGATGTTGTCCATCACATCAGGTTTTCGTGCAATGTGCATTGCAATATGCCTATTTTGGGTGATCTACGAAGGGCACTTATCAAAATTTATGATTTTTGAGACCTGTTAACAGCTGTTTTGCTGTTAAAATTTTATCTGTGGAATACGCAAATCTGTGCATTAAATCTAAAGGTCATGTACAACATATTAAAATCCTGGGTATCTGTGATTTCCCCAGGTGTGAGCGTGACGTCATGATCATGGATTGATTTTTTGCTTATTTAAACACTTTTAATCACTTTGTGTCAATATTACCATTGTATATTAAAGTTCACTCCCTGCACAATTGTTTACTTTTCCATGCTGATTCTGAGTATGTAAAAACTTATTTTTTGAAAAGAAAAAACATTGGGCATAACCCTGCCAAAATGCGATATCTCCATATTTGATGCTCGAAAACCTGACGTGATAGGCAAAAACTAAGGGGATTTTTGAAATCAGCACACCAAAGTTACCTAAAAACAGGTGTTAGAATTAAATCAGCAAAATTGGTGTTGGGCAGTGTAATCAATGCACATCCAAACTGTTAGTGTAACCGTTTCAACGGGTTTACCCACTCGTATTTTGGGATTTTTTTTCGCCCAGTAGTGAACGTTGTGTTCGTTTCCTTTACTCCATAACCCGTTAACGCCGAACGTTTTTGTAGGGTTAAGTCTAAATGAGTGTATTTAAAACGGTACGTATTCGACCTAGTCGGCGTTAGAGGGTTAAAGATACATTTATTTGATCTTTGGAACGAAATTTGGATCACTGTTGAACTTTTGTCTGATTGTTTCAGCAATAAGTGGAATAAGTGGAAAACTTGAGGTTAATGAAACTTGAACTCCCCGTTGCCATCCACATCCAGAACACCCGCCCCCACCCCTCCTAAAAAAAAATGGTTTGTTCGAGCGAGACCAATATTTACACTGCTTGACTATGATCCGTTAAACTCCCTTCCCACTTTATTTTAGTACAGTTATTGCGCTTAAAAAGTATTCATAACTGCAGAAATTTGATAGCTATACAGCGAGAAAAGTACTTTGATAAAAACACTCAAATATTTGGTTAAATACTATCCAACCAGCAAAAATGGTTCATTTTATACCATGTTTGCGTCAGTGATGTTTACGTATCTGGTAACAAATGAAATGTTTAATGCAAAATATGGTTGGATAGTATTTAACCAAATGTTGTTGTTTTAAGAAAGTTTTATTTTCCATGTTCCCGATGGAAAGTGGTTCAAGAGCACTTAAAAAAATCCATATTTAATTCAAACAAAGTATTTGTGTTTGCATTTTAGACTACGAAAATACTACGTTTAAAATTACGGGAGCTATTGAAGAATATGGACCCCAGCCTTCTTTAGTTAGGCTTATCAGGCTAACTAAAGAAAATATCACGACCTAACCTTACCATTCGTTAGGTTAACTGTACGCCCTTGACGATTGGTTAGGTTAGGTTAGGTTAGGTCATGATATTTTCATTATTTTGTTAAAATTAACAAAATAAATTTGGCTTAAACAAATACGAGACTATATTTACTTAGAAGCAATAATCGCTTTCAAATTACCCACATGAAGTCAAGACCAGTTCGAACTAATATACTCAAATGTTTGTTTAGTCTAAACCAATTTTATTTTGCAGTGACATCATTTATATAGTTAATTTTTAACATAATTGGATATGTTAATTTTGAACTTTGTTAATTTAATTTTGAATTTTGTTAATTTAAAATAAAAAAATATTTTGAAATTAGCTTCATCGTTTCGTATCAAATTGTAAACTGGACTAAAATCATACTGAAAATTTATTCTCCATAAAGCAAAACCCGATTGGCACTTTGTTTTGTGACACTGAGGACAGAGACAGAAAACTTCGAACGCTCTAGTGTCGGAAACTTAATTTTGAAAATTTTTCAGAACTTTAAATTCTGGCATAACAACATTCATTATTCCTGAGCAGCCGTCTACAGCAGCAGGTTACGGACGCAGAATGAGATAATACAATGTAACGCTCTCCTTCGTTCGATCCAGAGTTCGTAAATCGCAATGAGATCAAACAAAATAAACACCCAGAAAAAAAAAAAAAAATTATATATATATTATATATATATATATATATATTATTCAGTTATTCTATTATACTGTATAATAAGCTCATAAATACGATTAAAATACAGAAATGAGAGAGAGAGAGAGAGAGAGAGAGGGGAGAGAGAGAGAGAGACTCCTTACTTTAATACCTTACCTTTGCACATGGCACCTGTGCAGTTCGCAGAGATAAGATCCTTTCCACTGCAATACGTTCCTCCGTTTTGTGGTGAGGGGTTGTCGCAAGATCTTTGTCTGTATTTTCTACACTCCGCCCCACAGACGGACCAAACAGACCAATCAGACCATTGTCCATCCACGGCTTCAATACAATAAAAATAAAATATTGCAAACATATTGCAAAAATATTGCAAAAAACCCTATTGCATAAATCCTTCAAAGTTCTAAAAAAAACTTGCAGAATAAAACAAGAAATTGAGAGATTATTGGAACCATAAAACTAGGCCTCAGGTAATAAATCTATGAACAAAGAGCGCGAATACGTATTGTATTATTCAATTTAGGGAATATCCAGTGTAATCTCATAGTATTATTTCAGATGTGTGTATTTTCGAGGAAATAATCTCTCGGTTATTATGTACGTACTGTTTCCGATGCGCACAAATATTAAATTCCATGAAAGCGAAAGGTTGCAATTAAAATTTCATTATTTTAATAACAAAAATACATGTAATAAAAGAGCGAGTTTGGAAACATGTCCGTTTGTCATGTAACAAATCAAAAGGGAATTTCTGGCACTGTCAGGCACTGAAACTATTTTAACACCCGAAGAATTATATATATATATATAATATATATATATATATATATATACACACACACGCGCCTCGGTGGTGTAGTGGTTACCGTCGCTGACTACGAATCCATCGCCCCGGGATCGAGACCCGGTGACGGCAGGCGGCGCGCAGCAAAAGCCCAGCTGTTCATCCTTCTACACAATGAAGAACGTGGTTGGTAGATAAATAGGTACCCTGGGTAGCCTAGTGGTTAAAACGCTGGACTGCTGGTGGGGCGTGGTTCGGATTCCACGTTAAACTGTTGGTCTAAGGTGGAGGGAAAGCTTGACCTTCGTCAGAATGAACAATTCGGGCGGAAGCAAAACCAAGGTTATATACAGTGCGTTCGAAAACTCTCTCCGCAGTCAACCAACACTTTAAAAAAGGTGTTTGACAACAAGTGTAGACGAGTTGCTCTGTGCCTGCAAAATGGTGGAAAACACTTTCAACACATGTTGTAAAATCAAAAGGTTATGTAATAAAATCACTAAATCTTGGTTCAATGAAAACATTGTAGTTTTTCATTTTCCTATGCGTTTAACATAGCACTGCGGAGAGACTTCTCGAACGCAATGTGTGTGTATATATATATATATATATATATATATATATATATATATATATATATATATATATATATCTATCTGAGAGAGAGAGAGGAGAGAGAGAGAGAGAGAGAGAGAGAGAGAGTGCATATGAGGTGTTTGAAACATGATACCTTTTCTCCGTAGAATTTTCTCTTCATAAAAATTTCTAAACCCTATATGCAATGCAGTATACAAATATATATTGCGCCGTATTATTCTCATCCAGCAATATATATATATATATATTTCTGATTTCTAAAACTGGTTGCTGTAAAAAGTAAATAACAAAAATAAATTGTAAAATAAAAGTTTGTTGAATACAGAACAAAAAATACAGTGATAAATCTTTAGCTTTGAAATTTCATATTTATTTTTTATCAGAATTCAGTCTTTGCGAGATCAAAATAGATTCACTTTTGATGTTTGATGTGAAATATTTCATACGGCAAAAAATTCATCCTCTCAATAACTAAATAAGAGAGATAAACGTTAAAATTAAGGCATTAATTCTCAATATTTTGCATATTTTATGAAGAATGACGTATCTCCTCAAATTTTCGCTCTTGGGAATCGTTTTCCAGTTATTGGTAATGGCACTGAAAATAGCATATACGACTCTACGACAGTTTTGGCATTGAGAATTCAGTAGGTTTGTACGAATGATTTAGGATGAAAATTGTTTGACTGTAAGATCTGATGATTCATTTATCATACTGTATAGTAAGTCTCATTTTGAGTGACACGCTCTTTTCCATCATCCAGCTGTGCAAATATAATATTTATTTGGTCCATATTTTTAGTTCAGAGGTAGGAAAAACGAGTCATTTATCGTAACTCATAGAAACTTATCATTCTTACCGGTGTCCGGTGATATGTTTCAAGGGTGCGTAACGAAAAAAGGGTGTAACGCGAATGTCTGACGTAAAATTCAAAGTAAAACATAGATGTAAAGTTGTAAACCAAAGATGTTACATAAAGTAATAAGAGTGTACGCGAGATAAAGGTATAACACGAAAGAATGTCAAAGTAAGATAACGGTGTAAATAAACGATATACAACACAGCAACGTAATGTAAAAGTGTTAACGCAAAATTTAACACAAAGGCGGAAGAAAAAGGTTAAAAAAAAATTGGAAAAAGGTACAGTCGAACGAGGTAAGAAAAGAAAAATGGGGTGAGCGCGTTTTCAAACTTGGAACTGAAAAAATTATTATCGAAAACGGTGATTAATGACAACTATATTCGAATTACAGCTTGACTTATGGATTTTTCAGGGGGTTACAATTTTAATTTGACGAAATTGAGCGATGTGATGAGGTTACAGCATTAAATGAAATATACAGGGTGAGAAAAAAAAAAGCTGTTCCCAGAAATAACTTTTGAAATAAATATTTTTCGGGAAACAGCTTTTGTGGGTCACCCTGTATCGTAATTATATATTATGTTCAATATAAAAATGTAGAAAACTAATTATAAACTAATTTAAGGGAGTTACTTTAATTGCTTAAACATATGAGTATAGAACAATATGGACAATTGGACATGGATTAAAGGTTTGAAGATCTTGTCGTAAGGAGAGAATACACACGTAGTATCCAAAGGCCTATATAGTGTTTTCGACCGAACGCATATCGAATTTCTTTTATTTCTTAATGAGTTTTTCAGTTAAAACAGTTTTTTTTTTAAATGAAATTACTTACTGTTGTATACACAAACTAAACCCAAGTTCGTTTGTGTGTTTGTTAAGGTCATGTAAACAGAACGTTCAAAAAGAACAAAACAAGCTTTGAAAAGCTTCACCTGCTCTACTTTGCGCTAAAACATCTTTTGTACATGTTACAGACATGTATAAATAACATACTTCAAGCACCAAACATACATTAAGATAAATATCGCAGATTTCAATTCCCCACCTGGGCAAGGGGTAGAACAGTCGTTCTTCTGGAGTGCCGTCCCTTGGCACGCCGCTCCCCCAAACGCCGGTGAGGGTTGAGTACAGGTTCGAGTCCTCTTCTGGTAGCCACGCCCACACCGGACATTACACAGCGACCAAGGGGACCACGAAGACCACGCACCATTCACTTAAATGGAAAAAATTGATTAATGGTGCTATTATTGCTATCACTAAAGAATAATAATAATTAATAATAATAATAATAATAATAATAATAATAATAATAATAATAATTCTTCATTTTTTATTTTCAGAAACAATAATTTATTTTTATGATCTCCTTTCATAAATGTTTTGGACAAACACACGACAACGGGCTTTAAAATATTTGCATTTGGAGACTGTGTGACAAAGCTAAATTATTGTTTCTGAAGATTTAAAGAAAGATGAAGAGGCCTATAAAACTCGAAGATGACACGGGTATTATTTCTCTAAATGACAGTAATAATAAATAAACTTCTAATCTAACATCATCAAATGAAGGTAACCTAACTCGTCATTTACTTCTTTTTCTTATCTGAGAAATTCCCATTCATCTTAAATTCTTTGAAAACTAAATTAAAATAGACTTAACATACAATGAGAATGGTTAATTAAAACCTAACATTATTGCAGGAGCTTCGTATATATATATATATATATATATATATATATATATATATATATATATATATATATCGTAAAGAACGACGCTTGTATAGGAGATATTCCGCGCAAGATGAGAGAGAGAGAACGAAACAAATGAAAAAATGAGGTAACCACCCGGGAATCGAACCCGGGATCTTCCGATTGCCGGTCAGATATGACAACCACTACACCACGGGCCTCACTCTTCCAAATGTCGTAATTCTTCTACATACTCGCAGAAACCAATGCCCCAAGGGGGCACCTCCCGCATGCCGTAACATTATATACATTTAACTGCAAACACGCAGTATAATTAACGTAAAGAACGACGCTTGTATAGGAGATATTGGTTATCATATCTGACCGGCAATCGGAAGATCCCGGGTTCGATTCCCGGGTGGTTACCTCATTTTTTCATTTGTTTCGTTCTCTCTCTCATCTTGCGCGGAATATCTCCTATACAAGCGTCGTTCTTTACGTTAATTATACTGCGTGTTTGCAGTTAAATGTATATAATGTTACGGCATGCGGGAGGTGCCCCCTTGGGGCATTGGTTTCTGCGAGTATGTAGAAGAATTACGACATTTGGAAGAGTGAGGCCCGTGGTGTAGTGGTTATCATATCTGACCGGCAATCGGAAGATCCCGGGTTCGATTCCCTGGTGGTTACCTCATTTTTTAATTTGTTTCGTTCTCTCTCTCTCATCTTGCGCGGAATATCTCTTATACAAGCGTCGTTCTTTACGTTAATTATACTGCGTGTTTGCAGTTTTATATATATATTATATATATATATATATATATCAACGTAAAGAACGACGCTTTGTATAGGAGAATTATCCGCGCAAGATGAGAGCGAAAGAACGAAACAAATGAAAAAATGAGGTAACCACCCGGGAATCGAACCCGGGATCTTCCGATTGCCGGTCAGATATGATAACCATTACACCACGGGCCTCACTCAATCAAATGTCGTAATTCCTCTACATGCGCGCATGTAGAGGAATTACGACATTTGATTGAGTGAGGCCCGTGGTGTAATAGTTATCATATCTGACCGGCAATCGGAAGATCCCGGGTTCGATTCCCGGGTGGTTACCTCATTTTTTCATTTGTTTCGTTCTTTCGCTCTCATCTTGCGCGGATAATTCTCCTATACAAAGCGTCGTTCTTTACGTTAATTATACTGCGTGTTTGCAGTTATATATATATATATACAGGGTGTCTCAAAAGTCACTATCTATTTCGGTGACATTAGATGTTTTTTTTTAAAATGCTATGCTGGCATAAAGATATGTACTTCTGGTGAAAATTTGTGTATTTAAAAAAAGTTAATTGGTTTATTTCGAATTCTGTGCAATTTATAAATTTATCTTGACATGCTTGAACAATTCCTCGAACCTCAACTTCTTACAGATGGCATTCTTGACACAGTAGTTTTTCAGCAGGATGGAGCACCGTGCCATTATGCAATAATTGTACGTGATTATCTTGACAGACGCTTCCCCGGTCGCTGGATTGGTCGTGGAGGAACACAACCATGGGCAGCACGTTCACCCGATTTAACACCATTAGATTTTTTCGCCTGGGGTTTCATTAAGTCTAAGGTGTACACTGGTAGAAGAATTAGTGATGTAGCCGAACTTCGAAA
The DNA here is from genome assembly GCA_023014485.1 of Bathynomus jamesi. NCBI lineage: Eukaryota > Metazoa > Arthropoda > Malacostraca > Isopoda > Cirolanidae > Bathynomus > Bathynomus jamesi. The sequence continues at coordinate 79,604 of JAJOZX010007249.1, read as the reverse complement.
TCGTATTACCGATGCAGTTCAGAAAATAACACCTCAAATGCTGGAAAGTGTGTTCCGGGAAACAACTTATCGCTTTGAGCTCTGTAGAGACACTGATGGTCGCCATGTGGAGACAGATAAATAGCACTAATTCTTTGTGGCACTTACTTTGAAATAAATATATTTTTCATGTCTTAAACCAGTTTTTCGTAATTCCCATTATTTTTCAAAATAGATAGTGACTTTTGAGACACCCTGTATAAATAAATAAATGAAAGTGAAATTTTGAGACACCGAGCAAATCTGATCGTCTGCCATTAATATAAACAAAAGATAATTTTTTGTTAGAACTTTATTTTCCGTTTGGTTTTTCGTTTTTTTTTTTTTTTTTTGGACATGTTGAATTCGGCCTTACGACATCTGATCTACTTGATAGTCTATCGATAAGTTATTATTAGGTTACATTAAGTTAGGTTAGTTAGGTTAGGTTAAGTTGTAGTGTGTCGGTCGATGTTTTTTTGTTGGTCTTATCGACGAAATAGATACAGTTTCGTCGAATTGACTGAGTCATCTTTGTTTTTATTGGTTTCGTAGTGTGAAGAAACTCGGGACAGGATTCGAATTTTATATTATGGAATAATACCTTAATAAAGTGAGGTTTCTCGTAAAAGTATGTTAAAAGTAATAAGGAAAATGACCTGGATTTAGTTTATTTGCTCATGGAAACGATACTGCAATTTATCCCAGAAAATAGTTCCGTAATCTACCTTCATTTCGAGTAATATTTGAAAAATTTGTCCCTTTTGAAAAGCGTTAACCGGAAACTCTGTTTAAATTTCGTCTTAGCATTCATCTCCCCTTTTAAAGAAAGATCAAAACTCCATCAAATGAAAGGGAGGGATAATAATGGCTTAAGAGAAAAAGGGAACTTCTGTTATGAGGTATTAGGGGCGTTTTTGGTTCTGTCGAGAGCCTTCGTGAATGGCTGCTGCGAATGAAGTTTTTAGTGTTATGACGTCAGAACAAAGAAAAGGGTTGACCACTCCAAATAAGAAAGTCCATTAGCGAAAACAAAAAAAAAACAAAAAAAATAAGACTCACACTCAGGAAATAAAAGTGAAATAAGAAAATAAAGTTGGAAGTAGGTGGAAATCTGCCATTTCGAATTGAAAGGATTCTCTTACACATTTTTGTCTTTAATTCGCTAAAAGAAAAAAAAAAAAACTTGTTCATTTTTGGGTTTTGTTGACTTTTATTTTTTTAAAAAAACTTTCGTCATAAACTCACGTAAGTAGAAAAAAAATAAATAAAAAATAAAAATTTGCGACCAACTATTAATATACAGTACTAAACTTCCTCTGACTAATTATATATATATATATATATATAAGTGATGGATCGAATAACCGCAACCGCAACCGCACTACAACCGCACAAAAATTCACAACCGCAACCGTAACCGCAACCGCCGTTCCATAAGTGCGGTTGCGGTTGTAAAAGCTTAGTTAATTTTAATTTTAGGTTAATTAGAAATATTTCTTTTTTTAAAAAGAAAATGATGGGTCTCCTTATGCGTGGAGCGGGAACGTTGTACGATGAGAGGCGTTGCCGCTTGAAAGGTGAAAATGCAGCAAAAATATTATTCTTGAAATTCACACTGCCTGTCATTAAGTTTGACATAAGTTTTTCAAATGAATAATAATCCATAACTTTCCAATGGGTGGAGGCTGGGGAAAGTGGTAGGTGGGATGAACAGTGCGATGGGTCATCGTCCCTCATCCTGGTAACACACTTAGTGCAAAATATGGTTTTAATTAATTTGACCTATTCTTTCATAATAGCTATATAAGTTTAGAATATACTTCATTTAAATAGTATTTATTTAGTAAATACCTTATGTTGAACACAAGTTTTGCAACACACAAATAGCGGTAGCGGTGTATTGCAAAACTTGTGTTCAACATAAGGTATTTACTAAATAAATACTATTTAGTATATATTATGTACCAAGTGTGGCTAAATCGCACTATAGTGGCTAAATCCAGTTAATAATTACGCATTTTTCCTAGTATATGATAACCGCAACCGCAACCGCGGTTGGAAAAAATTCGACAACCGCAAACACAACCGCAACCGCGGTTGTGAAAAACCGACCAATCGATCCATCACTAATATATTATATATATATATTTATAATTAGACGGCGTACCTGAAGTACAAACTGATCAAAATGATGTCATCCATTCTGAACCCAAGCTGTCAATTCCCCTATCCCTAAATTATTATGAATTGATCAACATAACATATATATAGGTATACATACAGCCGCTAACCCTATTTGGATACCCACTGCATGCAGTAATGACCATACATACATCATAATTAACCATTTACTCATAATAAACCCTAAATTATTTCAACCCCTTGATAGTCAAGTATAATGTAAATTGATTCTGTATTATTAAATGAAGAATTGATACACACACACACACACACACACAGTATTCAATCAAGCTAAAATTTCCGCTCATAATGAACAGTTGTCCGTCCTTTTGTGTAGTCGAAGATCGATAATACTTCAAGTGATCTACAGAGTTCATTCAAACCTGTCTATAAGTGTTGACAGATGAGAGCTACATCTGTTGACAGATGAAAGAAATACTCTTGTACTGTACCAAGTTTTAGTTCATTCAAGTAATGCCACTCGGATAAATGATCATTTTCTCGTATTTCTTTGATGTTATGTCATATATTAAAAGCAAATAATTGGGTCTGTGACTCATTTCATCTGCAAGTATGTCTCAATACATCCAATTTACTTTCTCAGAAAAAAAAATTTGAAAATGCTGTTTGATAACGACTTGTTTTCAAATTTTCAAAGCAATTTTCTCTCTCTCTCTCTCTCTCTCACACACACACACACAGCTACGCAATAAAAAAAGGGGACACTATCAATTACTGTAATTAATTAATAGCTTTATTGCATTAAGTTTTAAAATGAGAATAATTGGAAAAAAATGGGAATTGATTACCGACTTCTTACGCCAGATGTACGAAGTGAAATTAAATTTTTTTTATTATACGTTATAATTGTGAATATTGAAAAAAAATTCTTAATGAATACTGTATATCGTACATCACTTGCAAATTCCGATTTTGCTTTCAAATCAAAATCCAGGATAAATTGCAGAATAAAATACACGCATTAACATATATAACCTTGGTGAACCTTGGTTTTTGCTTCCGCCCGAATTGTTCATTCTGACGAAAGTCAAGCTTGTCACCCCACCTTAAACCTACAGTTTAACGTGGAATATGAACCACACCCCACCAGCAGCGCAGCGTCTTAACCACCTGGATACCCAGGGTACCCATTTATCTACCAACCAATTTTTTTTTATTGTTTGGAAGGATGAACAGCTGGGCTTTGCTGCGCGCGGCCTGCCGTCACGGGTCTGGATCCCAGTGACGATGGATTCATAGTCACCAACGCTAACCACTACACTACCGAGGCGCATCATGTATATATATATAATATATATATATATGAAATTATTTCACGAAAGTAACACGTGAAAAATATTTATGATGAATAAAACCACGAAGGAAAGGAAACAAAATGGTGCTCAAGCGCTTTCGTCTAATGACATCCTCAGGAACACTGAAGTACATAAAAAGGTTAAGCCTATATATAGGTTACAGAAAGAAAAAAGAAAAAATAAATAACATACACACACACACATATATATATACATATATATACATACATATCTATATATACAAATACATACATACATACATACATACATACATACATATATATACAATAAACAGAGAAGTAAAAATTAAAAATTAAAAATTAAAACCTTAAAGGATTACCAGTGAGGCGTACAGATTTGTAAGGAAAATATCGATTTTTAGCACAAGATCAAATGGATTATAAAAATACAAATTTATACTGGAACTCTGCCGGGTTTTAACACACTGCTGCCTATGGTCAGGTTTCGATATATATAAAAAAATAAAATGCAAATTAAAAGTTAATCGATTTTTAGCACAAGATCAAATGGATTATAAAAATACAAATTTATACTGGAACTCTGCCCGGGTTTTAACACACTGCTGCCTATGGTCAGGTTTCGATATATATAAAAAATAAAATGCAAATTAAAAGTTAATAAAGTAGAAGATAAGTTTACCAAAGATTTAATGTTTTACCCTTCTTATCTAAATCTGTTTTAAAAGAATTCAAAATAACAGGATCGAGTTGAAAAAGACCTTTGCTTATGTTGAAGTTATTTGAAAGTTGGATAATGGCAGACTCAAGAATATTTCTATTAACAATGTTGCTTGAATGGAATAAAACTGAAGCATTATTCCAATCAATAAGGTGGGCTAACTCTGACAAATGGACAAAAAGGGCACTGGACAACTGTCCTGTTCTAACGGAATATTGATGCTGTTTATACGTGTGTGCAAATCCTTTCCCGTCTGACCTATGTAAAAGGAATCACATTGTTTACAACCAATTTTATAGATAATGCCTGAATTATTGGTAGGGCTATTTTTTACTATGATATTTTTCACAATATTGTTATATGAAAATACTACATTAATATCCAAAGTTTAAGTACATTAGCAATGCCCAAAAAGCCCGGGAAAAATGGAAGTACTAAAATATTTTTTGACAAAGTACGAGTGTTAATATTGACACGATAGAAAGTTCGTTTTGCCTTGTTGAGACAAGATTCCATAAACGCAGATGGATAACACAAATCACTTCCAATACCGTTGATTTTTTCCAATTCGGCATCGATGTATTCCGGACTGGCGATCCTAAGGGCGCGGAGAAACATTGATGAAAATATGGCCTTCTTAGTGGGGGTATCATGTCCCGAGTAAAAGTGTACGTAGGACAAATTGTTTGTCGTTTTCCGATAGATACTAAACTTAAAACCTGGGCTTTCCCTATGTACACGCACATCCAAAAATGGGATTGAATTGTCTTGCTCAACTTCTAAAGTAAACTTAATGGAGGGGACTTGATCATTTAACTGAAGGAGGAAGCTATCCAGGTCACGATTCATGGGCCAGATACACAAAATATCGTCGACGTACCGCAACCAAGGGATGCCAACTCCCAGGATTCTCGCAATATAGGTAATTTCGAAAAACTCCATATAAATATTGGAGAGGACGGGCGATAAGGGGTTGCCCATAGCCATCCCAAAAACTTGTTGATAATACTCGTTATTGAAAGTGAATTTACAGTCTTTGATGCAAAGCTTCTCCAGGACCCCGCCACATACACCAAACTTAGGAAGAACCCGCAGGATGACGTCATCAAATCATTTAATAGTGGCTTGAAACGCCTTCTCAAAGATCATAAGGACTTAATTCCGCTTTTCATGTCCACTTCACCTGCTCTGCCCTACCTTTACGGTCTTATTAAAACCCACAAACCTGGTAACCCTATGCGCCCTATTATTAGCTCGGTGGGCTCTATTACTTATAAACTCTCCAAATGGCTTGTCAAAGTCTTGTCCCCCATTCTCGGAACTATCTCTGATTCACATGTAAAAAATTCCATGGATCTTACGGAAAAATTGAATAATGCACGTACTGAAACTAACGATAAATTGATCAGTTTTGATGTTTGTTCATTGTTTACAAAAGTGCCGATTGACGATATGCTTGACTTTCTCTCCCAAGAATTACATAAGTATGAATTGCCACTACCTTCACATATTGTTATGGAACTCATTAAGCTTTGCATCAAAGACTGTAAATTCACTTTCAATAACGAGTATTATCAACAAGTTTTTGGGATGGCTATGGGCAACCCCTTATCGCCCCTCCTCTCCAATATTTATATGGAGTTTTTCGAAATTACCTATATTGCGAGAATCCTGGGGGTTGGCATCCCTTGGTTGCGGTACGTCGACGATATTTTGTGTATCTGGCCCATGAATCGTGACCTGGATAGCTTCCTCCTTCAGTTAAATGATCAAGTCCCCTCCATTAAGTTTACTTTAGAAGTTGAGCAAGACAATTCAATCCCATTTTTGGATGTGCGTGTACATAGGGAAAGCCCAGGTTTTAAGTTTAGTATCTATCGGAAAACGACAAACAATTTGTCCTACGTACACTTTTACTCGGGACATGATACCCCCACTAAGAAGGCCATATTTTCATCAATGTTTCTCCGCGCCCTTAGGATCGCCAGTCCGGAATACATCGATGCCGAATTGGAAAAAATCAACGGTATTGGAAGTGATTTGTGTTATCCATCTGCGTTTATGGAATCTTGTCTCAACAAGGCAAAACGAACTTTCTATCGTGTCAATATTAACACTCGTACTTTGTCAAAAAATATTTTAGTACTTCCATTTTTCCCGGCTTTTTGGGCATTGCTAATGTACTTAAACTTTTGGATATTAATGTAGTATTTTCATATAACAATATTGTGAAAAATATCATAGTAAAAAATAGCCCTACCAATAATTCAGGCATTATCTATAAAATTGGTTGTAAACAATGTGATTCACATAGGTCAGACGGGAAAGGATTTGCACACACGTATAAAACAGCATCAATATTCCGTTAGAACAGGACAGTTGTCCAGTGCCCTTTTTGTCCATTTGTCAGAGTTAGCCCACTGTATTGATTGGAATAATGCTTCAGTTTTATTCCATTCAAGCAACGTTGTTAATAGAAATATTCTTGAGTCTGCCATTATCCAACTTTCAAATAACTTCAACATAAGCAAAGGTCTTTTTCAACTCGATCCTGTTATTTTGAATTCCTTTAAAACAGATTTAGATAAGAAGGGTAAAACATTAAATCTTTGGTAAACTTATCTTCTACTTTATTAACTTTTAATTTGCATTTTATTTTTTTATATATATCGAAACCTGACCATAGGCAGCAGTGTGTTAAAACCCGGGCAGAGTTCCAGTATAAATTTGTATTTTTATAATCCATTTGATCTTGTGCTAAAAATCGATTAACTTTTAATTTGCATTTTATTTTTTATATATATCGAAACCTGACCATAGGCAGCAGTGTGTTAAAACCCGGGCAGAGTTCCAGTATAAATTTGTATTTTTATAATCCATTTGATCTTGTGCTAAAAATCGATATTTTTCCTTACAAATCTGTACGCCTCACTGGTAATCCTTTAAGGTTTTAATTTTTAATTTTTAATTTTTACTTCTCTGTTTATTGTATATATATGTATGTATGTATGTATGTATGTATGTATGTATTTGTATATATAGATATGTATGTATATATATGTATATATATATATGTGTGTGTGTGTATGTATGTTATTTATTTTTTTTTTCTTTCTGTAACCTATATATAGGCTTAACCTTTTTATGTACTTCAGTGTTCCTGAGGATGTCATTAGACGAAAGCGCTTGAGCACCATTTTGTGTTTCCTTTCCTTCGTGGTTTTATTCATCATATATATATATATTATATATATAATATATATATATACTGTGTGTGTATATATATATAATAATAATAATAATATATAATAATAATAATTTAAAGAAATCATAATTTGTGGAATTCAGTTGTCGATAAACGTTGAGGGAGAGAACCCACAGTTGTTGATATTAGCCTTAGGGTCCATATGTAAATAAGGGGTAGATCTCTCTTGTTACTCTAAGATTATGTTAGATCAAGTTAAGTTAAATTTGAATGAAATGATTTTCCATAGTTTGGTAAAACCGAGAATTTTTCTATTACTTCGATATGATTTTTTTGCTGCTCTTATCCTGTCCCAGTAACTTCTTTTCAATTCTTATAAGAGTTATTGGACTTTATATTCATCTACAGTATATTAAGTCTTTCAATCTGTATTCATTTCTGTTTTTCGGAAATGTAAAGTATATATATATATATATATATATATATATATAATATATATATAATATATATATAATATATATATATACACACACACGAGTATAAAAATGACATAAATCTGATAAACAAAAAATCTACTATAGTTAAGCAGAGATTAAAAATGCCATCCTAATCTCGCGTAAGTAACAAGAAATCCCCTACAATTAATCCCATAATCCCACACCAAATTTTCATCTGATTACTCTCGTTTATCTGCCATAATATCGTGGCACTCACCGTAGACTTTGAGTGCCGCCGTGTCGGACGTCCGTCTTCCAGCCACGTTCTCGGCAATGCAAGTGAAGTTCGCATTGTCCTCCCTCCGAGCCGCCAGCAGGAGAAGGGAACCTTCAGATGATATCCTTCGGGAGGAGGAAGGGAGAAAATTTTAATGGCACTGTGGCAGTGACCGGGCATTTGGAGTATTAATACGTACATCTGGTGCATTCATTGGTACTATTATTTTAAAACAACACAACTTTATAACAAAGTTTTCCTCCTACAGTGAAGATACCGTACTGCATCTTATACGCACTGTGACTGCCCCTCAATATTTTACCTGTAATTAGTGTTTATTTTGAAGTCGATTGGGTCGCTGTTTTTGATCCAGGTGGTTACGGGTGGAGGTCTCCCCTCAGGTGGTAAACACCGAAGCTCCACCTGGGACTCGAGCCCCACGGACCGTGAATATGGGGATTCTATAAAGTGACGGCGTAAAACTGAAAAAAAAAAAAAAAGTACATATATATATATATATATATATATATATATATACACACACACACACACACACACATATATATATATATGGTGGCACAAAAGTCGCGCATCATAGGAATTTTCAGTCTTGTCTATAATATATTTTTTCTTTTAGGTATGGGATGGCTGCGAAATTAAAAATAGACGAGAGGGTGAGCTTGGTTTTAATGTATGGAATACAGGTACAACAAATCGATGAATCGGTACACAATTTAAATTCTGTATCGATAAATCGATCTATTGTTAATTTCGCAGCCATCCCCTACCTAAAAGAAAAATATATATTATAGACAACACTGAAAGTTCCTATAATGAGCGACTTTTGCGCCACCCTGTGATATATATATATATATATATTTATTCAAGGAGAGAAGTACAGCATCTCTTTGATGTTCCTATAGAGAAATTAAAAATTAGTTTTTAGTGTAAATTTTTAAGTTTCTCTCTTCAGGGACACTAAAAATAAAAAATTAAAAAGTAATTTATGTAAAAAACTTTGTGTGTGTGTGTGTGTGTGTGTGTGTGTGTGTGTGTGTGTCTCTCTCTCTCTCTCTTTGACATTTTAAATTTTTTTATTCAAAATCTAATTCAATTTTCAAGTAAATTAAGTATTTATTTCTTCCTTTTTTTTTTAATTTAATTATTGCTGCAGTGAAATAAATAAATTAAAAAGTAGTTTTTTAAATATGAATAAAAATACATTTACAGACGAAAAATTGTCATCGTAATTTAAGATTAAAAGGTTTAGCAATGGTAGAATTTCTTTTTTTTTTTTTTGAAAGGTAATTTTCAAGATAGGAACGTTTCACTGAGAGAGAGAGAGAGAGAGAGAGAGAGAGAGAGAGAGAGAGAGAGAGAGAGAGAGAGAGAGACTCTCTATCCTGTTAAGCTAAATTGTAGCATAAAAATTTTGTAATTTTTTGTCAGTAACTTTGAAGTAATTTGCGTGTAACTTCATTTACCGTAACACTGGCCCGTAACGTTGTTGTAATTTTTTGTTAGTAATTTTTGCATATGTAACTTTTACGTTATAAAAAAAGAATAACGCACGCACGCACGCACGTGTGTGTTATATATATATACAGGGTGTCCAGAATTAACTATTCAATGAAATCGGACAAATTTTAAAAAACACACTTTTATTTTATGTTTATCATGTTTAATATGTGTTAAAAATGTATAAATTTCTAATTTTTTTCATACTTTTATTTTCATAATTTTCATTATCTGGTCCAATGAAAGACCGTCTGAAGTCATAGAATGGCAAAGAGACTCTCCAAAGTATACGTGTGGCTTGGAGTGACCAATCCAAAATTTATGGCCCATTCTTCTTGCGGAAGCAACTGTAACAGGTACCGTCTACCTTGATATGCTTCAGCAGTTTTTCGAACCACAAGCTTCTTGATGATGGCATTCTTGATAATGTTGGTTTCAACAAGATGGAGCACCATGTCATTATGCTCTAATTGTTCGAGAATACCTCAACAGACGCCTTCCGAATCGGTGGATTGGACGTGGAGGACCTCGACCTTGGCCTCCGCGTTCTCCGGATTTGACAACCCGGATTTCTTTGCATGGGGTTTCATAAAAAACAAAGGTTTATCGCCAAAAGATCAATGCTTCTTGTTGAAACACAAACATTATCAAGAATGCCATCATCAAGAAGCTGTGGTTCGAGAAACTGCTGAAGCATATCAAGGTAGACGGTACCTGTTACAGTTGCTTCGCAAAGAAGAATGGGCCATAAATTTTGGATTGGTCATTCAAGCCACACGTTAACTTTTTGGAGTCTCTTTGCCATTCTATGACTTCAGCGGTCTTTCATTGGACCAGATAATGAAAAAATTATGAAATAAAATTATGAAAAAAATTTAGAAATTTATACATTGTTAACACATAGTAAACATGATAAACATAAATAAAAGTGTGTTTTTAAAAAATTTGTCCGATTTCATTGAAATAGTTAATTCTGGGGACACCTGTATACACTGTAAAGATGGCGTTTGAAATTTTTAAATATTACTTAATCGTGCACCTCCTTATGTAAATTGTGAATAGACTTCCACAAGACCAGTGCTCATCGCAGACAGAGCAAATTTCAAAACTACATTCTCAGATCTGTTCCTGTATGATAATGATAATGATAAGCTTTATAGCTTTATTGTTAAAAATATAATACAAATTCTTCATTTATGAAAAACTCGTACCATGCTATGAATATTCAAAAATATTTTTTATACATTTTATTTTAAACATGGTCATTATTTTTTGTCTTACGCCTGGCACCTAAATGGCAACACATGTTTATAATTTCTTTGATTTACAACATTTACAATTGTTTTTATTTTAATTAGAATTTCAGTTTTATAATATCCTATAATATGGATATTATAGATTATGCGAGTGACTGGACTTTGTAGGGTATATTTATCCGAAAAAAATCAATGTCGTTTTCATTGTTAAAAACGTTACGCCTAAGTTACGCAATAAAAAGGAATATATTCCAACGAAATGTTACGGAACGAAATAGCGGATAATGGCCTTACTTTTTTAACAAACAACAATTAAGAAAAATTACTTTAAAAGGTGGAACTATTGTGGAACTTATACTATGTAAAAAAAAATTTAAGAGGGGTAGGGACAGAGACTGATCTAAACAACATCATAACTCTTGTTATTAATAACATGCGTTTCTCCTTATAATTCGGCATTAACGTCTTTTTAAAAATCGCCAATAAAAGAAATTACTTTTATGAATAAGCGAAAATCTGGAGACAAATTTTAATAACTACGAAATTTCATTGGGGGGGGGGGGGGTCCTTTCAGTGATTTACGATTAGAAAGTTTTTTAATTTTGTCTCCAATGAATTTGGTTAATTAAAGTTTTCATATTTTTGTTTTGCTTTTTTTTTTGTTTTTAATGTACTTCAAAGGTAAAACCATAAATTAAAAACTTTATAGAATTTGTCTTATGTTTTGCATTATATTAAATTAATGGATATATATCTATGCGCCTCGGTGGTGTAGTGGTTAGCGTCGCTGACTACGAATCCATCGGCCCCGGGATCGAGACCCGGTGACGGTAGCCGGCGCGCAGCATAACCCAGCTGTTCATCCTTCCACATAATAAAGTGGTTGGTAGATAAATGGGTATCCTGGGTGGCCTAGTGGTTAAGACGCTGGGCTGGTGGTGGGGCGCGGCTCGGATTCCACGTTAAACTGTAGGTCTAAGGTGGAGTGAAAAGCTTGACCTTCGTCGGAATGAACAATTCTGGCGGAAGCTAACCAAAGGTGTGTGGTATATATATATATATATATATATGTATTAGGGTGATGCAAAAAAAAAAAAAATTGTTTAAATGTCAGTGGGCTCAGCCTTTATTTAGTGTCTTTGCCTGAAAATTTAAGTAATGCAAAATTATAGACCTTTAAAATAATATTTAAAGGTTGCTCAATGACTCTAAAGTCTACCCTCTTTAGTATAAATTTTGTTATTTGCAGAAGTTACAAAAAAAATTCTGATGTTCATACATGTATTGTACCAAACATATACACAACATATTGAACACTACCCTGGAATCCATGCAAAATCTGGGTAACTGAGGACTTGTGAATTGAGTGGTGTAGTGCTGTGGGAACGCGTGGGAACGGCGTTCCCTTACTTTTTTTGGTAGACGGAACGGCGTTCCCTCACTATTTCAAATAAATCCGAACTTACAAATCTCTAACGTCATGAAATTTTAATTCCCACCCCTAGAAGAAATATGAGAAAGAATCATTAACTGTTTCATTTCTTTTGGCTTCGACTGAGGCAATGCTAGCCTACATATAAAGATCTGATGAAACAGTCACCACGGCGTACCAGTTGTTAACTTTTTTTTAGTTAATCATTCCAGTTGTTAGCTATTTTTATTGATCGTACTGGATGTCATATATCTAATGATACTGGAAATACTGCATCTTCAACCTTGGAATATATCCTAATATCCAGTGCATATGACCTCAAAATATCCCTGAAATTGGTCAGATTTCAAAAGATTTCCCGGGGGGCTTACAGTGCCCCCGGACCCCCAGCTGTATGGGCTCGCCATTGTTCCCCCCGAATCTGAGTAACACTTTCAAAATGCGTTCCCTCACTTCTTTATTTAGCACTACACCACTGCTTGTGATGTATAGGCTCTGGAGATCCTCCTGATGTTGCCATAATGAAACTGCTTTTAAGCCAATCACGACTTCATGATCTCTATAATGGTAAAGGCAACGTGACACCTCAGCCAATGACAGGAGATTAAGCTAGTGATGTCATCAATAAAACACTACGTCAGGAGAAAACAGTGGGCTGATTATAGTCTCACTTGACAGACTTTAGAGTCATTGAGCAACCTCTAAATATTAATTTTAAGGCCTATAATTTTGCATGGCTTAATTTTTCAGCAAAAGGCACCAAATAAAGGCTGAGCCCACTGGCATTTAAAAAAATTTACATCACCCTTCACCTTGATATATATTGTACCACCCCGTAGTTTAAATGTAGATATAAGGAGAAAGTAAGCATAACCTCGAAAACGAAAAGATATATTACAGAATTTACAACCAAGAACATTCATTTATTGGCCCTTTTATCTCTTTTCGTTCTCTGGCTCTAAATTTTTTGGTTTTCCTTCTTCCTATAACTCATGATAATTTTTTACTTTTTAAACAAGTATTTCGGAGTTTGAACAATTTCATAAAATGATTTGGGCAGTAAAGTATCGTAATAAGAGATTTAAGAACGTAGAATCTACTAGGACTTGAGGGATGCCATTTAAATTTTATAAGAAACCTAATTTTATTGAATTTAGGAAGAAAGATTGTTTATATTATTTAGAAAATTAGTTATTCGAGGGGTATTTAGATCCATATACGTGGAAAAAGATGCTATTGAACCCTCTTCGAATAATATAACTTTCAGTATATATGTTTACAGAATGCGAGGGATAATTTATATGAAGGGTGTAAAGTGTGTGGTTTCCAATATGATATGGAGCCTTGAGGTACGCCGTATTTCTTATAAAATATTCAAGGTTTGGGGGAAAGGCATGGTCAGTGAAACAAACTAATATCTATTGGATGAATAAACTCCAACCCAGTCATTATTTTCCTCTAAAAAAATGCAATTTCTGAAGAAAATTATGAACGATCTCTCTCATCCACAAAAATAAATATACCATATAGCTAATTTGCTCTCCTTAGCATACATCAGTATTATCATTCTTCCATTACATCAGATCTTTTATTCTTCATAAAATGGATTTCCATTTGGAGATCATAAATTATTCTTTTTATTACAGTATTTTAAGTAACTGTAATGCACACAGGTATAATTTGTAACGTTGTATAATTTCAGAATAATCTTTACTTAAAAATATGTTTATCTTTGCATGAACGTCCATCTGACGAGAAAAATCGGCATGCGTGGTAAATTGCTTGCCGTGTGAAAGATCACCTTTGAAAAAGGATATTATCGCATCCTAATTTTAGAAATGATAAAAAAAAAAAAAACCTGAAAATCATGACGTTCCTAATTTTAAACAAGGCTAATGACTGTTTTGCCTTAAACGCATTATTAATATCGGCACAGGAACAGTTTTAAATTTGGCACGCTTCTGGTTAGCAGTAACACTTTCTATGTCCTCGGGGGTATGAAAAAAAAGACGGGTGACGTGAAGTCTAAGGAAAGTCCAGTAATGTAGTTGTAAATGAACAGTGTTGTTTACAGATTTACTGCCAGCTGTAATCTCAATCATGTTGCAATAAAAACTTGGGGCGTGAGCATGATTTATGATACTATGAGTAAGTAAAGAAGCTAGTTTGTAGATTTAGTGTTAATTAAGGCCACTTCAGTCACCTAGATGAACTAAGGTCACTAGTCAGAGCTGTATTTGCGTAATGCATGCACAGATTATATATAATTTTACTTATAATGTACGCTATTAAGCTTTCCAATTCTGTGAAAGAAGAAAACGTTTCAGTAGATTCAGGTACAGGGTGTTTGTAAAGTTGGGCACGCACACACCACACACACACACACAACACACACACACCACACACACACACACACACATATATATACCTACAAAATTGTATATTCAAAGTAATTACACAAAGTAATTACAAAGGCTCATCAGGGACTGTCCTGAGCCAGTATCAAAAGTTAACTTGAACCACGTTCAAAAGACACTATTTTTGGCAAATTTAAAAAGTTCACATTATGATTACCAAAAAAAATATTTACTGAACACAGTGCAACGCTGATTTTTTGTGAATTTGTTAATATTCAATAGAGAACACTTATTTGTGATTGTATTTAAGAACTGTTGTCGTGATATCTGCATGAAATTCATTAAATGTACGACCATCTACAATAAAATTACTTACGTAAAACATGTTAATTAGTTTACATTAGGTTTGGTTAAATTGGAGTACATATACAGTCCTGTCGTGAATTTTCGTGTTTCTTACCGATAAATATTGATGCGATACGGAGAGTTTCAGGAAAGGACTTTTGGTATCGACAGTATATGCCACTTTCAGGATAGGGAAATAAAATCAACTATACGCCTATTTGGCTTCGTCTAATTATACGTTAATTTCTTTTAAATAAACTAAAAATGAGTATCTCACCTTGGGGCACGGAGATACGTACATGTATGTACATCCGTATACGAGTGCTTACGTACAGTATGTACGTGCGTCGGCCGGTAGAGACAAAAGGAAAATACTCGTAAAAATATCGCAACTCTGCCTCATTAGATCAAAAAACTCTCAGCAACGCTCTATCAACCTCAAAATCGAAACATTTTGGAAAAACGCTCGAAATGAATTTCAAGGTGATTAACTGGCAACCCAGAATGCAGAGCGTAAATGTAATAAAGCTAAAATCCTTTCCATAAATAAAAAAAAAAATATATATATATACACCAAAAACAAGATATTTTTTAATGTTGATACCGGATAAAATCGGTAAAAATGTATTTTTTTCGAAGACT
This sequence comes from Bathynomus jamesi, assembly GCA_023014485.1. NCBI lineage: Eukaryota > Metazoa > Arthropoda > Malacostraca > Isopoda > Cirolanidae > Bathynomus > Bathynomus jamesi. Next base: position 63,918 of record JAJOZX010007249.1, on the reverse strand, counting down.
AAATTCAGTTTTTATATATAAAAAGTATAAGTAATATCGGGATTAACTAATTCTCATAAAACTCGAACTCATTACCCTAATTACAAGGGCTCCCTCTCTATCGATAGACATTTCATACAGCTCAGCATCATAATGCGTTTCTGTCAATATTACTATGAAAAGATAGGAAAAAACAAAATTCGTATAATAATTTAACTTAAAAAAAAATATATATACTATATATAATATATATATATATTGGTTTCGGTTTACAATTTTGAGATAATGATTCGGTTGACAAATGTGACATATTTGAACCAAAAAAGAAGCTAATTATGTTTGCCGGGAACGCCATGGAAGAGCGAATAATTTCATACACACACACAATGAAATAAGTAAAGGCAAAATATATGCTGCAATATTGTTACAAATGTCCAAAAGAATTATTTTTAAACTATATATATATATATATATATATATATAATATTTAGGAGAAATCCAATGACAAGGAGAAATGTAAATGCCATGAAAAGTCTTCTTTAATGCGCAACGTTTCGAGCAATACGCTCATCTTCAGGCTGTTTACATCTTCAGGCTGGGAATTACATTGGCAGCACTGTTCGCTCTCTCAGGGCTAGATTTTATTCGCATATGGGAATAAGTGGCCGAACAGGTAAAATTTTAAAAACTAAAGAAGTTTCGAGTATTCGCGAACACAGCATAAAATGTAAAACTGATGTCACTTTAGACAATTTTAAAATTCTTGGTTGTAATACTTGTCCCAACTCACTAAGAATTTTGGAATCGCTTTTCATTAAAACATTGTCCCGAGTCTAAATGTTGACTCATCTGCCGTCCCCCTCAATTTGCTATGATCCCTCCTCCTTCCTCAATTCCTTATAATCCCCCCTTCCCCAATCGCCCTCGCCATCTCTTGTTTTTCCCGTCTTGCCTCTGCTCAAATCAGTTAGCCTCGGAAACTGCAGTGAAAGGTTAGTTAGTTTCATTATTCCAGTGTACTATTGTTAATTTTTCCAGTGTATTAATTTCACATTTACTATATGTATTTAAAAATAGCTTCTTAATTTTTATATGTAAATCTGTATAACTTAGAATTTAACCCTCTTTTCTCAGTCTTTTAAAATTTGTCTGTATGAATAGTTTATAGAAATTTTCTGTTTTGTTTTTCATTCAATATTGATTTTAATTTCACATTGTTATTAAACAGCCTGAAGATGAGCGTATTGCTCGAAACGTTGCGCATTAAAGAAGACTTTTCATGGCATTTACATTTCTCCTTGTCATTGGATTTCTCCTAAATATTAAATTGAAGCTCTGTAGAAGCAACCCGCATGATTTTATATATATATATATATATATATATATATATATATATATATATATATATATAGGTACCGGGTGTCCGAGAATTATCTGTA
>JAJOZX010007249.1:40000-57500 GCA_023014485.1 Bathynomus jamesi | reverse complement strand
ACAATACTACCATAGTGCCATTTATATATTCATCAATGTTTGTAGTCATTATTATAAACATCAGTGGAGCTAATACTGTACTCATACTTGCCAACATTTTGAAAAGCAAAAACGGTCGGATTTGTAATCAATGCCAAGAGGTCCGGGAGCATGCCGGGAAATTTGTTTAAATTTAGCCTTAAATAATGCACTCTAGTGCATTCTGAGCACAAAAGGTTTGATATTATTTGTAGAATAGGCGGTAGAATAGCCCTCAAATCGGTAGGGTTGGCAAGTACGCTGTACCTTGTGGGACAGAACTGATGACTTCTGAGACTTCAGATTTGACTCCATTTACTTCTACTCTGTGTTTCTTTGGTCAGAAAATTAAATATCCTTCGTCCAATCTTTTCAGTAATTCCTGAATTCTTATGTTTGTGTGCTATAATTCCGTGATCATATATATTGAATGCTTTAGCAAAATCAATTAGCAAAATACATATTACATATATTTTGAACTTCACACAATGTTTTTAATATTTTCTCTTGGTGGTATAATAACTGTGAAAGGTATGACCTTCCCGCCCTGAATCCATGTTAGTTTGGATTGAATAAATTCTTTTCTTGTAGGTCGTAAGCAATTTTGCTTCTCATTGAACGTTCGGAGCACTTTATAAGGTGGGAGGCGAGAGGTACTGCCAATAGTTGTTAGGCATTATTCTCTTACCTCCTTTGAATAAGGCAGCAATGTTTCCGTTCTTCAATGAAAGTGAAATTTGTCCTGTCGAGTGATTTTCTCCAGAGTAAATATACTGATTTGGCAGTACAGTATTTGCATTTCTTCAGAAACATGACACTCTACGTGTCTGGACCTGGTGCTGGATTTTCTCGTATTTGTAATGGAGCCTAATTTATGTCTCCTTCCAAGAACTCTAAATCCATTAATAGATTCGTGTCCGAACTTGTTCTTCACTGACTTGTATCTACAGTATGCCAAAGAATTCATCTGGATTTTCTATTTTCTTCTTGGACTTACAGGTGATGAACACGCAGTTAATTTGCTCCTTAAGCAGTTCGTTCAATTTTTCTGGATCATTTGTGTATTCGGTCTCCTCATCTTTATATTGCATTTTCTTTTTCACAAACGTGTAGAAATATTTTGAGTTTTTTTGTTTTTTTCTACTACCTTGTTTTCTTCCTCGTTTATCTTGTGGATGAATGTTTGTTTCAGGTCCATTTCTATTTCGCATTGTATTTTTCTCTAGCTTCATTCTCGTTGCTTCAATTCTGCAACTATGGATATTTTTTACAGTTTGTTTCTGTTATCTAAATAATGTTCTAACTTTCTGTCGACATTTGCTACGTTTCACTTTTTTTTCGGAACATGTTTCAGTAATATGGGTTTAGTTTCTTTTTCTGTTCGATTTCTATCCTTTCTTCCAAGATTTATGCATTCGTAATGTTTAAATGCGTTGTATGGAATGCATTTTAGGCCCGTCGTTTTGTCAGTTTCCGTTTCGCAGTTGTAGGTAGGTGTACAAAACGGCACAGTCCCTAAGTCATAAATTGATTTTGCTCAACTTCCTGATTTTAGAGCACTTTTCACATCTCTCTTGTTTATTCTTATTCCTTGCCATATTTTCTTTCCCTTCTTCCCTTTTCTATTCTTGACTAACTCCAGCAACTGGTCGCTTTTCTCCTTTTTCGGAAATTGAGACGTATCGAGTTTTATGGCCGTCTTCCTGGTTTCCCAGCCTTTGTTTGCGTGTTAAACTGCTCTGAGGGCCTTTATGTTCACTGTATGTTTTCTAACTCTGATGTATTTATATATTTATTTATTTGGCTGCACTATGTTGCGCTTTACTTTCACTCAATAAATTATAACTGGGAATGCACTGACACCCCCCCCCCCCCCCCCCCCCCCCCCCCCCCCCCCCCCCCCCCCCCCCCCCCCCCCCCCCCCGAGTAATGAGTCCATTTTAATTTAGCATAATGACAGAGAAAACAAAAATGTCCATTTTAATTTAGCATAATGACAGAGAAAACAAAAATGTCCATTTATTTCGAAATATCACGCATAGCCCACATATAATATCTGAATATTTTAAAAGAAACCCTTATCCTTAACCAATACAGTTACAGCCGTAAACTTCAAATATTAATGTTATACGATTATTTTAATTGTTGTTAATTTTAACCTCTTAATAATTTTAACTTGTATTGGTTAATACCTGAGGATGTAACAAGTGGTTACAAAACGTTGGAATAAGTCGGATAAACATCTCTACTAAACTTTTCCTCCATCATATCATATATGTATATATGCTTCCTTTGGCCATGTATTTATTACTGTTTAAAAATGATGGTAAGCACAATATTTTAGCGTTTTTCTGAATATTGCTCTGAAATGTATATTTCAAAAGTAGTATTTCCACGGATTGCCCATTAGATCGACAAAACCATAACATCGGCACTCTAAAATCTAGCTTAATGTAACCTATGACAACCTAACCTATGTTAATCTGTCATAACCCAACCTAACTTAATCTAGTCCACAGTATATTTGTCGATAGAAGGTCAATTAAGTCTAATGTCGTAATCCCTTTTCCATTATAATGTTATCCTTTATCCTAAAGTTTATTAGAGGAATTTTAATTTATAAGAGGATGTGCGGACTGCGGAAGAGGGCGTCGTATACCTAATGCAAGGGTGGGACAACGGTTTACGGGGTCAGTTACCCCTAATTACCTCACCCTCCATGGATTCGCCATTGCTGTCAAGGCGACGAAAACAAAAGCGAAAGACAAATTTCGGGAGCTTTCAGATCGTCCATATATATATCTGCCGTCACAGCATCATTAATCAAACGCTCAGAGTCGGAATCAATTCGCGTTTTTTAATCTGCTCCGAATGCAAGTTCTTTTTTGGAAAACAGTTTCTTTAAGTTTGATTTTTTTTTTTTCCTCAAAAGTTTCACTGTTTTCACTCAAGAACTCTTTATTCAATTTAAACAAAGAATTTGTTTGGATTTTAGACTAAGAAAGTACTGCGTTCAAAATTATGATTCACCTGAAGATCAGGGCCGCCGGTCTTCTTTAGTTAGCTTCATAAGGCTAACTAACGAAAATATCACGACCTAACATAACCAATCGTCAAGGGCGTACAGTTGACCTAACGATTGGTTAGGTTAGGTCGTGATATTTTCGTTAGTTAGCCTTATAAGGCTGACTAAAGAAGGCTGGGGGCTTTGATCTTCGGGTGATCCAAAATTATTACTCCTATTTTTTGTTAAAATTAAATCAGTAATTGATGTTACTTCAGAAAACATTGGTTTAAATTAAACAAATATAGGATTGTATTTACTTGGAATTTGGCTTAACTTCGTGTTGGAAATTTGAAAAAAATTGATTCCAAGTATACTATATTTTCTTACGCGTGTTTAGTCTAAACACAATTTATTTTGAAATAACATCATTTATTTACTTAATTTTTAACAAAACTGAGGCTGATGATTTTGAACACACTGGGCTACTTCGTTAGTCTAAAGCCCAAACAAATATTTCGTTTCAATTAATTGAAAGTTTTTGGAGGTAAGTAGGCTTCCAATTTTATCATTCCTGTGGCCTACTATTAATCAAACACACGTTTTTTAATTAAATGTCTGACATTTTTGTGAGAATTTGGTGCTTATATTTTCTAGGAACGGGTAAGGGGAAAGAAAAAAAACAGTTCACAATTGCTCCAACTATTATAATTGATATTTATTGGTGTTGTTGGCAATTATTTGATAAAAGTTCCTAGTTTTAGTATTGAAGTTATTTTTATGAATAATTTATTATTTTGAACTTTGGAGGTCTCGTTTACTATTTCAATTCCAGTTTTTTTCCAAACTCTGGTTCACATACTTTGAATGCTTTAAACATTAATGTAAAACATTGACTTTTCACGCAGTGGGAAAAAATGGTGATTTGTTTTTAACCAAACCGTGCTAAAAATATTTCAAGAAAAAACGTGATTTTGTTTTTAATTTGTGATGTACCTTAATGAATGTTTTTCTTTTCTGACCCAAAAATTTTATTTTTGGAGATGTTTCGTATAAAAAAAAATTTTTTAATACAAAGTAGCCCAAAAATAAAAAAGAATTGATAGAACGGAAACAGCAATTTTTAAAATGCTTGAAAAAGGAACATCATTATTTTAAGGCGCATTTATAACTCACCTTTCCGCAACGTATTTTAATACATTCTAATTGAAAACAACTCACCCTTTTTTAAGTGATATTTAATGTATATAATCATAGCGTGGACAAGACAGGTTATCGACATTTCTATTAACCTTACACTTAATGTAATCAAGCCCAACTCGACTACAGGAGGGAATTAGTCGATAAAGTAACGCTTGACTGATATTTTCAACGCATAGTATTGCAACCGATTTCTTTACAAAATATGGCTATAAAAAAAAGGTATTATAAAGTGATTTCTTGTATATAGAGAATCCCAGTTTATCACTCCCTAAGTACCTATACGTCAAGAAATGCTAATTTAGTAACACTTTCTATTCAACGGGTAAAGTATTCGCAGTACTTGGATTATGATGAAATACTGCATGCATGTAGATCAAGATCTTTGCAGTGTTTCCGGAAAGCAAAATAATGTAGATATGTTTCATGTAAAAAATATTGAATGTTAAGTTGTACCACGCTTTCAAACTAGATATAAATAAATTGCAAGCACCAAAATCACAATCATTCTCGAACTAATTTATTAATATCGCTAAAATATTGTTCACCGAGTAAAAAATAATTATTTGATACACATCAGTATCATAAACGAAATGGAGTAATTAGAGTTTAAATTTAGTTTTCATAATATATATATATATTATATATATATATATATATATATATACACACACACACACACACACACACACGGGCCACTCAATATATTTTGCCCAACCTTTTTTTTCTTTTCAAGTTTCCTTGCAAGTTCCAGAAATTTTGTACACAAGTAGTTACATACCTTTTTTAACAAGTTTTTATTTTTCCACATAGTCTCCATCCTTTTCTACGGCTTTCCTCCACCTCGAAACAAGGGCCTTTATTCCTTGTTGGTAAAAGTCCGCTGGGTTCCGCTCGAGCCAGCTCTTAACCTCCTGAACAACCTCATCGTCACTCTGAAACTTTCTTCCACGAAAAGCATCCTTCATTGGCCCAAACAAATGGGAGTCTGAAGGTGCCAGATCCGGGCTGTATGGAGAGTGGGGTAACACAGTCAAGCGCATTTTTGTGATGGCCTCTCTTATTTGCAAATTGTTGTGTGGTCTTACGTTATCGTGCAAAAGGACGACGTCTTCCAGTTTTCTCTCCGGTCGAACTCGCTTTATACGTCTCTGGAGTCTCTGTTGGATAGCAATATATGCCTCTGAGTTGATTGTTTGTCCTTTCTTCATAATGTCCACCAGAATCACCCCTTTCATGTCCCAGAAGATGGTGGCCATAACCTTTCCTGCAGAGGGAGTCCTTTTGAACTTTTTCTTGCGTGGGTAGTCTGCGTGATGCCACTCCATGGATTGGCGTTTTGTTTCAGGTTCAAAGTGGTGTACCCAAGTCTCATCCCCAGTCACAGTTCGTGAAAGGAAGTCATCCCCTTCTGTCTCGTATTGAACCAACGACTCGGAAGCAATTTCTTTTCTTTGGGCTTTGTGATCTTCAGTCAGTTTGCGAGGAATAAACCGTGAACACACTTTTGAGTATCCCAGTTGCTGAATTATCGTATTCACACTTCTTCACTAATTCATAGTTCCAGTGATAGCTCCTTGTATGTGACGCGCCGATTTGATCGAATGATGCTGTTAGCACGTTGCACAGTGTGAGATGTTACAGCCGATGCCGGGCGACCGCTGCGTGGCTCATCATCGAGGCTGGCTCTCCCTCTCTCCGATGATCTCACACGTTCAGACCAGCGTCCAACTGTGCTTCGATCAACAGCAGCATCTCCGTAAACGTTTTGTAGACGTTTGTGAATATTTCCAACTGTTTCCTTCTCTGCGGTTAAGAACTCGATAAGGGCTCTCTGTTTTCGACGCACATCACTGTCAGACGCCATTTTCGAAACTGCGTTAACCATCGGTTTTATACAAGGAGGGGAGGTTCAAACTGAAAAAAAATCCTGTTATGTGAAGCGCAGAAAGTTCAAACTTACGGCCCAAAAGACATTTCAGCCCCATGGCCTATTATTTAGCTAAGAAAAAAGGGTGGGGCAAAATATATTGAGTGCCCCTAGTATAAGTATATACTCCGATCTATCAAACGTAACAGGACAGGCATCTGCAACAAGCTATGTGACCGAATAGTAGCCTGCTTATAGTAATTCATAGGTACTCAGCCGTCTTGTACAACCTCCTTCACGCGACTACTTTTCGGCAGCTATCTGGTATGATCCGTACTCATTTTTATAGCATCGGCCAGTTACTTGAGGTGACTGGGCTTTATTGGAGCGATTGCAATCAAAGGTGATCCAGATGTTTCATTCAGATCACCAACTTTTAAATATGTAATCGAATGATCTACAACAATATTTTTACCATCTCAGAAGTATTTTTCTTAGTTTAGATCACAAATTAATCCTTTTGAGATATGACGCAGAAGGTGAACGTCATACTGACCGACGTAAAGATAAACAAAACCTACAGTAATGTAATTTGCATACGAGGCGCTCCGGACCACAACCTGCCAAGCGCCAGTGGGGGTCAGAATTGAGTTATTTATACCATTATATTTCCCCACCCTTCCTCTATCCCATGGGTGAGTCAGGGAGCAGATTGTGGACCTGTATGTATGGTCGAAATCAATCAAATATCGTTACTGGCTCAAAAATGATGATATTTTGCAAGTTCACAAACTTTAACTGCATTTTTATCCATTTTTTAATTTTGGCGTTTGGCAGCTTGTGGTCCGGAGCACTTCATATATCCAGGATGGTCCAAAAGTCCCTATCTATTTTGCTGCTGAAATAATAGTATTTTAGGATAAAAATACAACATAATTAGATGTATATTATTTATCAAGCTTAGGTTTAAGATTCGACGTGAGCACCATTAATGTCTCTGCAAATCTCAAATCTGTCCTCTGCATTGCGGAACACATTCTCAAATATATCTCGGGTTATTTTAGCGACTGCTACGACAATGCGGGTTCGCAGATCTTGCAGGTCTGTAACTCTTGTTTTGTAAACCTCAGACTTCAAAAAGCCCCACAAACAAGTCTGATGGTGTTAAATCTGGAGATCGTGCTGCCCACAGCCTGTTTCCACCACGTTCAATCCACCGATTTGGTAAGAGCTCATTAAAGTACGCCCGAACGATGTTTGCATAGTGACAGAGCTCCATCTTGTTGAAAGACAACAGTGTCGAGAATGCCATCTGAATGAAGCTGGGGTTCAAGAACCTGCTGAAGCATGTCAAGATAAATTGGCTCGATTACCGTAGCTTCTGCAAAGAAAAAAGGTTTGTAAATCTTCGATTTTGTCATACTCAGACATTAACTTCTGGAAAATCTCTCTCCCATTTTAGAACTAGGTTGGTTTTAAACAAGCCCAAATACGACAATTATGTCGGTTAACCTTTCCGCCTTATCGCTGAAGAGAACGTGGTTTAATAAGCTTTCGGTATGAATTTTTCAATGAATTCTGTTCACATAACGGCTCGTCTTAGCTAATCCTCTTCATGTAACTCGTGTAGCACTTCAATATGGTAACTTTTCTTTTTAATGTTGATTTTGAAATCCTTACAAAAGTCGTTTTTGGTATGCTCATTGCTCAGTCTATGTGATGCTGTGCGAGCTGACATTGTAGGATTTGTTTCAAAAGAATCTCTTACCAATTCGGCATTTTTTTGAGAGGTACCTGGACGTCCAAATCTTGCGTCATCATGAACAGATCGTGTTCTTTTAAATTTATTGACCAGCTCGCGAATTGCTTTGCTGTAGGTCCTGGTTTATGAAACCTTCTTTCGAATTTTTCAAGAAAAATTTCTGGATACGAATTTTTCTCGAATTTCTTTGCACACCTTCCCTTGGATACGTAGTGTTACTACCATCACACGTTCTTGTACATCTATCATTATCTATGGCCTGTAGAGAATGAAAAAAATATCATTATGTCATCAAAATAGTTAGGGACTTTTGAACCACCCTGTATATACAAGGTAAGACGTACAGTAACCATACAAAAATGTATACGTTAAAAATCTCAGTTAAAAGTAAAAATAAAAAATTAAAAGACGACAAAATTATGAAGTTGACATTGTAGAATGACAACCCACTGACAATATAAATTTTGATGGTGATTACAAATGTTCTTTTTGAAGGACATAAATGTATAGCATATAATAATGTATATGTGATTAATTTTGTAATGGTTGTATAAATGTATATGTATTGTGATATCTACTGTAGAATTGAATAAAGACTTATAAAAATGAATTGTTGCTGTTCCCAGACCACATTTAACACTGTGTTTGCATTATTATATGAAATAATGAAACAAGTAAAATCTTGCTTCATACCGAAAAATGTTTACATGGCATCCCACGAAAGTGTCTGTTTTTGCCCAATTTTTGTTCTGAAATGACCCTTTGGACACCAGTTTGGAAACTCCCTTAAGCACACCTCTTGATGTTCCCATATATATACACACATACATACATACATACATACATATATATATATATATATATATATATTACACACACACACACAATTTCAATGCAGTTATAAATGTAAATACAAAATGCGAAAATACAAAATTTTGTTTTCTAATCTTACCGACTCCTGGCTGGGTGTTTAATGTAATGGTTCGGTTCGTAAAATATTTATTTTCAGAGTTGACAGTTCGATTCCCAACCAGGTAACATCATGTTATATTACATTTTATTTGTAATGTATGTAGCGTTAAAACTTAAGTTACTGCTGGTATGTTGTTCCTGATTAACATAAAAACGAACTTGTATATAACAACGTTTTGTAAATGAAAATTAACTGAGAGGAAATTTAATTGACATTTCCACCAATAGATGATGCCTCACATTTATATATCACCCCAAAAGCGAGCTGGGTGATCATCCGTAATTTGTTCTGATTTGACCATTTGTTTTGTGATCTAATTGTATAATTTAGATAAATCTGAAAATGATTTATTTTCAGTCAACTTTCTCATGAGAAAAATTGAGGTAATTGAACACATCTGAATTAACTTTAATTGCCAGCGAGTTTTCTTGCAAAATTCCTTCTCCACGTTGTTTCAAAGCTGCCCAGTGAGACTGGGATCCGGGTAATAGACAGTCCAGAGCACCACGTTCTACAAGGTGATCCAAACGTCCCTATCTATTTTGTTTAAATAATAGTATTTTAGAATAAAAGTGTAGTAACATAATTAGATGGATATTTATCTATCAAGCTCAGGTCTAAAATTCGACGTGAGCATCATTAGTGTCTCTGCAAATCCCAAATCTGTCCACTGCATTGCGAAACACATTCTCAAACATCTCTCGGGTTATTTTAGCGACTGCCGCAGATCCTGCAGGTCTGTAATTCTTGTTTTGTAAATCTCAGACTTTATAAAGCCCCACGCAAACAAGTCTAATGGTGCTAAATCTGGAGATTGTGCTGCCCACAGCCTGTTTCCACCACGTCCAATCCACAGATTTGGTAAGAGCCCATGAAGGTATGCCCGAACGATGTTTGCAGAGTGACATAGAGCTCCATCTTGTTGAAAGACAACAGTGTCGAGAATGCCATCTGAACGAAGCTGGGGTTCAAGAAACTGTTGAAACATGTCGAGATAAAGTGGTCCTATTATCATAGATTCTGCAAAGAAAAAAGGTCCGTAAATCTTCGATCTTGTCATACCCAACCAAACATTAACTTTAGGAGAATTTCTCTCCCATTCGTAGAACTCAGTTGGTTTTAAACTAGCCCAGATACGACAATTATGTCGATTGACCTTTCCGCGTTGTATAATGTCGCCTCATCGCTGAAGAGAATGTAGTTTAATAAGTTTACGGTATGAATTTTTTCAATCAATTCTGTGCACATGGCGGCTCATCTTGGATAATCATCTTCGTGCAACTCATGTAGCACTTGAATATGGTTAACTTTTCTTTTTTAATGTTAATTTTAAAATCCTCAGAACAGTCGTTTTTGGTAATGTTCAGTCTCCGTGATGCTGTGCGAGTTGACATTGTAGGATTTGTTTCAAAGGCATCTCTTACCAATTCGACATTTTCTTGAGAGTTACCTGGACGTCCAGATCTTGCCTTATCATGAACAGATCGTGTTCTTTTAAATTTATTGACCAGCTCACGAATTGCTTTGTCTGTAGGTCCTGGTTTGCGAAATCATCTTTCCAATTTTTCTCGAATTTCTTTGCACTTCTTCCCTTAGATACGCAGTGTTACTACCATCACACGTTCTTGTACATCCATCATCATCTATGACCTGTAGAAAATAAAGTAGAAATATTATTTCATTAAAATACATAGGGACTTTTCGACCACCCTGTACTTAAACCAGGTCATTACACGTGCTGCTGCATGTATAGCAAGTAGCAATGATCTACTGGAAGAATGCGTCAAACTACTGGCCAAAAAACTCCATTAGGGCTGCCGTGATATGATTCCTTGCGATTTCAATATAAGTCCTTTAGACAACAGTCCAACGTATTTTTCCAGCAAGATAATACCCATTGTCATACAGAAGCACGTGTAATTAATGGCCTGTTTTATGGATAATGACATCAACGCCGGTGCCTTGGCCTGCGCGTGACATCCTGGATTTCAATCCCATTGACATCTTTTGCACAGTACCAACGAGAGAGAAAATTTCGCAAGAGTATATAACTATATATGTCAACGAAGGTTTCATGCATTACGTATGAAGCAGTCACAGAACTCGTATAAAGTCCAGTAATTAGATCAACGATAATTTGAAACTCACAATGCAGTAACTCTTAGGTTTTTCAGTGACAGTCGTGTAACTCTGTGAGTATAAACGACAGTAATAAATAATTAGCGAGGAGGGCCCGAAAGTGGCACAGCGCTCAGACCAACTAATGCGGCCCATTGCACTAACTCCAGAATTATAATTGCCAGCACCATTTGGGAGTCGAACCGCAAACCTCAGTGCATTCACGTCGCTTATATCGAGAAACTGTTATCCACTGAGCTCGCCTGTCCGCCAAAAGAGTCAATAACTCAGAAGCAAATCTGAATAAATGACGAGTCAACCCAAATTCTTACCGACTGCATAACTTAATTAATTCATATACAATTCATATATAATTTATATATAATTAATTCATATATCTACAAAGCCTTTACTTATTTTAATATCCTTCTCTTCACTTTGACATTTGAACCCAATAATATACATGGGTAATATTCTTAAACTTGTGTAATTATTGACAAATTTCCATTAAAAAAAATTACGATTAATCATTGGTGTCGCTCATCAAAAGCGACAATAATACGATTTTGAAGTAATTTGAACAACTCTTTTCTCAATATATATATATATATATATATATATATATATATTTTTTCCTCAATGCTGGAGAGAGACGAACTAATAGCTTAAGTGTGAGTCAGACGAAAGGTTTCATTGCTTTTTACAAAGCGTCGTTCCACAGACATATATATATATGTGTGTGTGTGTGTGTGTGTGTGTGCACGTTACCTTTTAAAACGTGAGCAGCTTTGCACGAAATAATTCCCGCCTTGCTTCGGATGACGTAAGCATCTACAGGGTGTCTCAAAAATATTGGCGGCGATGAGTCGTCCACGGAAAGCTTGTCCATGTTTTCACTTCCTGAAATTCGAACATCATATAAATTGGTTATCCAAAGTTCGAATAATATATATATATATATATATATAAATAAACAACCACAGGGAAAAGGAAACACAAAGTCCGAGCGCTTTCGTGATATATTCACATTATCAAGGAGGAACAGAAAATAGACAGAGATTACAAAGTAAATGAGTTAAATAGAGAAGCAAAAAATTCACAATCGGCACCTCAAATTAAAGGCCTTAAAGCCCTCTAAAGATTTTTTCAATTGATAACATAATCTGTAGGCTGCTAAATTACTAAATATAGATGAAATTAGACAAAAAAAAACAATACAGAGAACAAAAATTATTATAATGGTTTAACACTAATATTTAATTAAAGCAGGCAATTAATTGGCAAGATTTAATGAAAAACAAATAGATAACGTAGATAACAAATAGATAACATAATCTGTAGGCTGCTAACTTACTAAATATAAAAAGACTATATCGATGAAATTAGACAAAACACCAGTACAGAAAACAAAAATTATTATAATGGTTATTAACACTAATATTTTTAAAGCAGGAAATTAAATGGCCAGAAATTAATGAAAACAAAGGGAATGGTGCCATCGTCTTACAGAATATTACAAAATTTTTCTACAAACAGTCTGGAAAAGTTGTTTTCCCAAAAGCAACCCAGTTGAAAAGTCCAACAAACCCCCCAGCAACCAAAGATTATACACGAAAGAAATATTACAATTAAAATAGACACATAAGAATGTTAACAGTTCTTACAATAATATTATTGTAAGAACTGTTAACATTCTTATGTGTCTATTTTAATTGTAATATTTCTTTCGTGTATAATCTTTGGTTGCTGGGGGGTTTGTTGGACTTTTCAACTGGGTTGCTTTTGGGAAAACAACTTTTCCAGACTGTTTGTAGAAAAATTTTGTAATATTCTGTAAGACGATGGCACCATTCCCTTTGTTTTCATTAATTTCTGGCCATTTAATTTCCTGCTTTAATTAAATATTAGTGTTAATAACCATTATAATAATTTTTGTTTTCTGTACTGGTGTTTTGTCTAATTTCATCGATATAGTCTTTTTATATTTAGTAAGTTAGCAGCCTACAGATTATGTTATCTATTTGTTATCTACGTTATCTATTTGTTTTTCATTAAATTCTTGCCAATTAACCCTCTACCGCCCAATTTTTTTTTTTTACAAAAAAAAAATTCTTTACATATTTTTGGAGTTGTATGGGGTCTTTAAAACTTAATAGACACTTATTTGTTTCAAATTCGACATTATAAGCGAAAATATATTAATGGACGAATTCGTCCACTTGGGAAAGTGATCAACATTTTAATGAGAAGTCATTTGATACTGGTTTCAGAAAAAAGCAAGAAATCAAGAGGTTATATGAAATAAAAAACATCTGAAGGTATTGCAACTTTATTAACACATCTTAGAGTAACTAATTAATTTTTCTAGAATTACATTACCTAATTAATATTATTCCATGTATACTGGGCCTATGTCAAAACTTTCAGTTTGTATGAAAATCTCTGAAACAATTATTTGTTATGTTCAAGCACAAGTTTACATTACATTTTGAACATAAGACATTGGTTTTTCCCTTGCACCCAGCTTTTTTGCATATTCTTCTAATGTCCTGTATGGAAGGCATATGGCCAACATTATCAAGTCTTATCGACTTTTCTGGGAGTGCTTGACAAGGCCTTCCCTTTTTGCATTTTTGCTTGTTACTTCTACCCTCCAAAGAAGGTCTTCCTCTTTTGATTCCCCCTACTGTTTTGCCTTCTTTCATCAGGGCGAATGCTATTCTAAGTTTGAATTGGGCAAGTGGAAGAATTTCAGATTTTGTTAACTGGAGATTATTTGCATCTCGCCTGTAGAGCAACCAACTGTTGACAGTTACCATGTCAATCATGTGGAAGATAAGTTTATGATAATATTTCTTTGATCTTATGTCTATTCTATAAATTGATATTAGACAATCAGCTAAATCAACCCCTCCCATTGATTTGTTGTAAAGCTGTACTATGTTTGGACATTGAATGTCAATTTTGTGTTTCTCTTTATTGGCATATCGGGACACAGTTGTCAAAGGATTTACCTTAGCAAATGTTGATAACATATTTACAGTCTTATTATCATACCATTTAACATATGTTACTTCAACTTCCTCACCTACAGACTTTCGTTCTTCATAGGAACCTCTTCCTTTCTTTATGAGATCTTCATCAGCATCTTTTCCCTTTTTTATGCCTGGTATGCGAGGCACACGCACTGTCCCACAACACCAAATACCCAAAGGTGGGCAGTTGCGGCGCAACTTGCGGCGCAACATTTTTGGTTGCGCTTGCGCTTGCGGCGCAACTTTTTGAAAAGGGTTGCGCTTGCGCGTGCGGCGCAACTATTTCAGCAGAGTTGCGGTTGCGGTTGCGGCGCTACAAAAATTGTTGCGCTTGCCCACCACTGCAGATATACGTTAAATGCAAAGGTGGGCAGTTGCGCCGCAAAAAGTTGCGGCGCAACTTGCGGCGCAACATTTTTGGTTGCGCTTGCGCTTGCGGCGCAACTTTTTGAAAAGGGTTGCGCTTGCGCGTGCGGCGCAACTATTTCAGCAGAGTTGCGGTTGCGGTTGCGGCGCTACAAAAATTGTTGCGCGTGCCCACCACTGCAAATACCTCTTCCAGCAAGATGACGCATCAATGGAACAGAGGTAAACCAATTATCAAAATATAATAAATGGTTGTTGTTGGAAGGAATTGTTTGAGCTAAGTGAAGAACTATGTTTGAACTTGCTTTTAGATCAGGCACCGTGGGATCATTGACAGGTTGAATCTTTCCTGTATATGGTATAAAGTCATATGTCATTCCTTTACTGTCAGCAAGAACAAAAATCTTATATCCCCACTTATGTGGCTTACTGGGTATGTATTGTCTTATCCCACTATTGCCCTTGAATGGTACAAGCTGTTCATCTATACACAAGTTTTGTATCATAGGAATTTGCCTAAATTTTTCTCTTAGATGGTCAACCATTGGACGCACTTTGAAAAGCTTATCATTAATATTACCATTTGAATCCAAGGTTGAGTTATCTACCATATGTAGTTTTGATTTGATAGCTTCCCATCGATTACGACTCATAATATCTGCTACAATATCCCTAAGAGGACCTAACTGATTGCACCAATGCATCCTAGTACTAGGCAACTTACTAATAGAGAAATATAAACAAATACCTAACCATTGCTCCAGTTCATTTTGATCTATGTTGAGAGGCTTATTAGGATTTGTTTGCACTGAATACAAATTACTTTGTGTAACCAAAACATTTAGCAACTCATCTGTAAAGAAGCTGCGAAAGTATTCAATTGGTTGACGGAGATCATCAGAAAATACATGCTCTGGGCCTAAATATTCATGAATAGTGGTAGAATCAGTTGGACTGCTTTGTCGCCATGACACACGGGAAGCAGTTGAAGAAGTGGGTGCTCTTCTTCTGACTCATCTTCCAGAGAATCTTCTTCCACAGAGGTCCGGTCTATTGTAATGTCCACCATGCCTTCAAGATTGATGTCTATCATGAGAAAAAGCACAATTGTAGAAGTTATTTGCCAATGAATATCTAAATTTAGCATTTTCTATCTGATTGTGTGGGATTATAATCCAAAATACAGCCTACCTTCATCATTATTTCGTTCAGGAGCATAGTCTGGATCGACCACAGAATCATCATCAAGATCACCGTCAGAGTTATTAAAAGCTTGTGCTTCAACTTCTTGAACATGTCTTCTCCGTTGATGCCTCGGAATTGATCCTCCATAAAACTCTGACACTGAAATAGCAATGAAAGAAAATTAAAATTCATATACCGGTATACAGTATTTATCTTCAAATATATTATCAAGAAAGTCAAGTCTCATTAGCATACAAAACTACACTGATGATTAGCCTACGGTATAGTAGGACTAAAATGGAAAAAAAGGCAAGCAGTTTATGCGCTCAGTGAGGGTCAGTGAGACTTGTGAGCGCTATATAAATCTATTTATTATTAATATTTATCAATCAGGCTTGGTATAGTATTCTCTAAAAACGCCAACATATTGATGCAAACTGTTTTTGTTGAGACAAATTGTAACAACACTATGCAACAAAATACATTGATAGAAAAATTAATTTTAGCCTAGATCATCCAATCACTCCTTCCATTCCTTGCTTGCAGTCAAGAGCATAATCACTATATATCTCAGATGATAAAATTGGGCCTTATGTAATCTGGGATGGGTGTAAATTTTTATTGATTCAGGAATTTTCATCACTGCAGAGCCCATATGGACGAATTCGTCCGTAATATATATATTGCAAACACTCTTTACAAAATAATTTCACTGCTATTTTCAACACTCGCTATCAATAACATACATTTTGTTTACATGTATAAGTTTTTTCAAAGTAATTACATACCTGGTATAGTGTCCATCGTTTTCCAAACACGAGGCTACACAAGAGAAAAAAAACACACGTGCGTCATCATCTCAAAGTGGCGAAACTCTAAGTCAAGACCGGAAAATCATCGAATGGAAAACGCTAGAATCGCACTGTTGACGTCATTACTGGGCGGAATCGTCTGCTTGGGAACTGAGCAATGTATTTACGAGTATTACGCCTAATTAAATTAGTGGACGAATTCGTCCACGTGGGCGGTAGAGGGTTAATTGCCTGCTTTAATTAAATATTAGTGTTAATAACCATTATAATAATTTTTGTTCTCTGTATTGTTTTTTTGTTTTTTCATCTATATTTAGTAATTTAGCAGCCTACAGATTATGTTATCAATTGAAAAAATCTTTAGAGGGCTTTAAGGCCTTTAATTTGAGGTGCCGATTGTGAATTTTTTGCTTCTCTATTTAACTCATTTACTTTGTAATCTCTGTCTATTTTCTGTTCCTCCTTGATAATGTGAATATATCACGAAAGCGCTCGGACTTTGTGTTTCCTTTTCCCTGTGGTTGTTTGCTTATTAATAAGATCACGTGTTATTTTGTGATTTTAGTGCATATATATATATATATATATATATATATTAATATACTGCATTCCAAATTATTAAGCAGATTATGTTTTCAAAAGTTTTTCCCCAATTTCAATAAAATTTATAGCAGCATTGATGGTATTCATTTCGATAAAATATTTTGATAATTAAAATAATTATCTCATTTTATTGAAAAATATGTAAAATATTGTGTTCCGAATTATTAAGCAAGTATTTTATTTACGGATCTAATTGGTGAAAATGGGTAAGAAGAAGGATTTAACACTAACTGAGAAAAGAAAAATAGTCAAGCTACTCGCTTGACCAACCATAAGATCCCTCAAGGGTTGCTCTTCATTCATCGGTTAACAATACAGTATTAAAATCTGTTTTCACGTACTGACGCGCCCATTCAACACGCTGCTTCTTGTACATGGGTGTTAATGGTGACTGAATCGTAGGTTTACACGTCTTGCCAATTGTTTGGAGGTTTCCACATCGAGATGTTCTTGGTACATTATGTATGCCAGCCTACTCATAAACCTCTTTACTTGAGGACAATGGATGCTTTGCAATTTGCGTTTGATTACAGATATCTGCCGCCTTGTCACTT
>JAJOZX010007249.1:0-35000 GCA_023014485.1 Bathynomus jamesi | reverse complement strand
AGGGAGCGGAGGGTGGGGAGAGAGCCTTCTACTTTTCTATCCAGTTTTCTACTACTGCTAGGATAGTTAAAAGAAAAATATACTTTCACAAAATTTTCCCTGGCACCCGTTGCCATTGGTACCTCCTCGGTATGGGCCGCAAGGCCTTTTGAGGTACTTCTTTTCCTTGTAACTCCTTGTAACTCTCTCTATATGTGTCTATCTTTCTTTCTTACACACTAACACGCACGCTCGCACTCACATACGCAGACACACACACACACACACACACACACACCAATTCCTTTTCTACTTTGGCTCACTGAATATTTTATTTTATAAAAATATGGCTGACAATTACTCATATCAGAGATTATGAAATTTGCATTCAAAGTTTATTGGTCAAACTTTTAAAATATGAATATCTGAAAGCCATTTTTTTTTTTTTTTTTTAGATCAATTTGAAACGATTTTGGAAAAGTTTCTAAAGGAAAATGTACTAAATTATCAAAGTTTTGAGGAAGCCGAAATTTGGAATGTGTTTATTTTAACTCTCTCTCTCTCTCGAACATTCTCCTCTTTCCTGTAAAATTTCCTTGGCTACTTTTCCAGGTTCGCTGTATTTTTTCAACCTTTTTTCGTACCCGCCTCTGCTGGGAGGAAGCGGAGGGTGGGGAGAGAGCCTTATGCTTTTCTATTCATATTTCTACTACTGCTAGAATATGTTAAAAACATCCTCGAGTAGACCAAACGGTCTTTGAGGATTCCTCTTGTCCTTGTAACACACTCTCCTCTCTCTCTCTCTCTCTCTCTCTCTCTCTCTATATCTCTACCATGTTACTCCTCCTTTCCTTTATGATATAGAAAACGAGTCAAAAGAACACAGGTCGAATTGCTTATGTGTTGATTCTTGAGGAAGAATAGCAATAATTAGGAGGAACCGCGGGATAAGAAATTCATTGAAAAGGCGTGAGAACTTTCAGTTGTAGGCACAGGCAAAAGATTACTACCAATATACCAACATATTTTTTTGTCATGTAATGAAAACATGACATATATAAAATAATATATTAATATATATATATATATATATATAAATAATATTTTTAAACAGTCATATGACCTCTTTCGTGTTCATTTGAAGTTTCGTTCAAAAGTGTGATATTTTTTTAAAAGGAGGAATTTCCAGTAGTCTTCTAATTACTTCGTAATGTCTGTTGCCGTTAGTATTCATCAATATATATATATATTACTTACTTTAGGTTACTTACTTACTTACTTACTTACTTACTTACTTTAAGTGAGTTCGAACTACGGTTCAGAATCGACTTACAACAAACCAACAACAAAATAACAGACAAAGAACAGCATACAAAAACACTCGTTTTAACTACACACACACCAAAAAAAAAAAAAGAGCAACGAAATTACAATGACAGAATTTATTAACATCATTTGACCCCACTTTTTTACTGTGAATCAACAACGCCCTTTACCTAATTGTAATAAACAGTTATTTTAACTTACAACTGTAGAAAATTAATTCTCCACCGATTTTTGTGTCCCGTTAAAAACTACATCACGTAAAGTAAGAGGGAATGACACGAGTCAGTTTAGCGATGCACGAGATATGCAATGTGAACCCCTTTTTATAGGTAACAAATACTCCGGAAGTGGTTTTCCATATACTTCCTGTTTACGTTACGTCCCGCGTAAAAATACTCGTGATACGATATTAAATTACCGGATTATGACGACAGTGACTTAATAGGTAAATTCTCTCCCAATTATAAACACTTTTTGCATGCTATATGGTTAAGTAATCAAACACTTAGGTAACGCTTATATCCTCGACAGACGGAATTCGACACTATGTCACTTGACATTATGGACCAAATTGCAACGCTATAAATTAGGGAAATTTATGATCAATTTTTCAATTAAGGAAGGCTGTTTGCGCGGCACGACACTGAATAGGTGATTTATTAAGAAATATCTGAAGAAGCTAATGTACGACATATATATATATATATATATATATTATATATATGCGAGAGAGAGAGAGAGAGAGAGAGAGAGGAGAGAGAGAGAGATCCTAACCCAACCTATAATAATTGAAATTATATTATTCCATTATTTTAACTTCAGTATTGTGTGTGTGTGTATATATATATATATATATATATATATATATATATATATATATATATTTTTTATATATATATATATATATTATTTTAACCTCAGTGTTCATATATATATATATATATATATATATATATAGGTAATAGTATACATGGGATTTTGTTACCTTTTTTGGCCACCGCTTCGGTTGTTATCAAGATGAGTGGAAAAAGAAGAAAAAATGCCCACGTCTTCTTATGAGGATGGGTATAGAACCCATCGAAATATGGGCATAGATCTGCCCTTTTAGCCCCCATAGGCATAGATGGCTCTTGTAGCTTCACATCTGCAGTGGAACAAAAGGAAAATTGTTTGAGAAGGTGGGTATGATTTATCTGTGGGTATATTTTTGAGGTGGGCATGATTTTCGTTATGCCTTATAAATAAATTTATGAGAATGATTGCATGGTACATACCCAATTATTGTTATACAGTAAGATGGTATTAAATGAATTTTTTTTTTTAAAACAAAGGTATAAAAAACAATGTTTTGGTATAACAAAGTACAAGTTTTTTCATATACAGTATATATTATATATATATATATATATATATATGGCACATTAAATGATTTGCATTTTTTATTGACTGAAATAATAACATGAAATTTTGACTGTACCTTCTCTACACATGGGGAATTAGTCCCCCAGTGTAAAACATACCCTGTGTAAAACCTAGTGCCCATGCCTACTGTAAAACATCCCATATATGTTATATATAATTCGAGTGATTTTTCAAACATCTGACACTTTATAAGGTTTGTATTTTTTTTATTAACCGAAATAATAACATGAAATATTTACTGTACTTTCTCTACCCATAGTCACTAGTCCCTTAGTGCAAAACAAGCTCTATGTGATGCCCTCTCAGCTCATTAACTCTGCACACGAACAACAAAATTTTGCAGTAATCTAGACAAAGTATCTGTTGAAATCTGAGAAATCTCTTGTTTAGGTGATGCTTTCAGTTCTTCGATTGTGTTTGGACTCTGTTTAAACACTTTATCCTTTAAATAAACCTACAAATAAAAGTCACGTGAGTTTAGATCTGGTGATGTTGGTAGCTGTGATATTCCTTTACCATAAAACGTTGGAAATCTGTTGGAAAGGACTGTTCCGTCGTATCGTGTAAGTATCGTGAGCTGAGAGGACATCAACACGGGGTATGTTTTACACTATGGGATTAATTCCCCATGTGTAGAGAAGGTACAGTAAAAAATTCATATTACTAGTTCAGTTAATAAAAAAAATACAAATCTTTTAATATGCCGTATGTTTAAAACAATCATGTCACACACACACACACACATATATATATATATATATATATATATATATATATATATATTATATGCTTTTGTGAGTAACTTTATAAAAATAAGCGATTTCTTATGCTATGAATAAATATCCTTGGCTTTGGTGAATATTTTGCTTCAAAATTTTATATAATTTTAAAATCTTTGAACATTTTATCAGAAAAAGTTTTTTATCAGGCTGGAAAAAAGAATTAATGAACTGATTTTTATATATATATATATATATATATATATATATGAAAATTATTTCACGAAAGTAACACGTGAAAAATATTTATGATGAATAAAACCACGAAGGAAAGGAAACACAAAAAGGTGCTCAAGCGCTTTCGTCTAATGACATCCTCAGGAACACTGAAGTACATAAAAGGTTACGGCCTATATATAGGTTAAAGAAAGAAAGAAAAAAATAAATAACATACATACACACAAACATATATATATATATACATATATATATATATATATATACATACATACATATCTACACACATACATATATATATTATATATATATATGCAATAAACGGAGAAGTAAAAATAAAAATAAAAAATTAAAGATTAGAGGATTAACAAAGAGGCATACAGATTTGTAAGGAAAAATATCGATTTTTAGCACAAGATCAAATGAATTATAAAAATACAAATTTATACTGGAAATCTGCCCGGGTTTTAACACTTTGCCTTTTAGAGTCAAGTTTCGATATATATAAAAATAAAATGAAGATTAAAAGTTAATAAAGTAGCGTACAAGTTACCAAAGATTTAGCGTCCTACCCTTTTTATCTAAATTTGTTTTGAAGGAATTCAAAACAACAGGATCGAGTTGAAAAAGACCTTTGCTTATGTTGAAGTTATTTGAAAGTTGGATAATGGCAGACTCAAGAATATTTCTATTGACAATGTTGCTAGAATGAAATAAAACTGAAGCATTATTCCAATCAATACAGTGGGATAACTCTGACAAATGGACAAAAAGAGCACTGGACAACTGTCCTGTTCTAACGGAATATTGATGCTGTTTTATACGTGTGTGCAAATCCTTTCCGTCTGACCTATGTAAAAGGAATCACATTGTTTACACCCAATTTTATAGATAATGCCTGAATTATTGGTAGGGCTATTTTTTACTATGATATTTTTCACAATATTGTTATATGAAAATACTACATTAATATCCAAAAGTTTAAGTACATTAGCAATGCCTAAAAAGCCCGGGAAAAATGGAAGTACTAAAATATTTGTTGACAAAGTACGAGTGTTATTATTACACGATAGAAAGTTCGTTTTGCCTTGTTGAGACAAGATTCCATAAACGCAGATGGGTAACACAGATCACTTCCAATACCGTTGATTTTTTCCAATTCGGCATCGATGTATTCCGGACTGGCGATCCTAAGGGCGCGGAGAAACATTGATGAAAAAATGGCCTTCTTAGTGGGGGTGTCATGTCCCGAGTAAAAGTGTACGTAGGACAAATTGTTTGTAAGGCCATTTTTTCATCAATGTTTCTCCGCGCCCTTAGGATCGCCAGTCCGGAATACATCGATGCCGAATTGGAAAAAATCAACGGTATTGGAAGTGATCTGTGTTACCCATCTGCGTTTATGGAATCTTGTCTCAAGGCAAAACGAACTTTCTATCGTGTCAATAATAACACTCGTACTTTGTCAACAAATATTTTAGTACTTCCATTTTTCCCGGGCTTTTTAGGCATTGCTAATGTACTTAAACTTTTGGATATTAATGTAGTATTTTCATATAACAATATTGTGAAAAATATCATAGTAAAAAATAGCCCTACCAATAATTCAGGCATTATCTATAAAATTGGGTGTAAACAATGTGATTCCTTTTACATAGGTCAGACGGGAAAGGATTTGCACACACGTATAAAACAGCATCAATATTCCGTTAGAACAGGACAGTTGTCCAGTGCTCTTTTTGTCCATTTGTCAGAGTTATCCCACTGTATTGATTGGAATAATGCTTCAGTTTTATTTCATTCTAGCAACATTGTCAATAGAAATATTCTTGAGTCTGCCATTATCCAACTTTCAAATAACTTCAACATAAGCAAAGGTCTTTTTCAACTCGATCCTGTTGTTTTGAATTCCTTCAAAACAAATTTAGATAAAAAGGGTAGGACGCTAAATCTTTGGTAAACTTGTACGCTACTTTATTAACTTTTAATCTTCATTTTATTTTTATATTATCGAAACTTGACTCTGAAAGGCAAAGTGTTAAAACCCGGGCAGATTTCCAGTATAAATTTGTATTTTTATAATTCATTTGATCTTGTGCTAAAAATCGATATTTTTCCTTACAAATCTCTATGCCTCTTTGTTAATCTTCTAATCTTTAATTTTTAATTTTTATTTTTACTTCTCCGTTTATTGCATATATATATATATATATATATATATATATATATATATATATATATATGTATGTGTGTAGATATATGTATATATGTATATATATATGTTTGTGTGTATGTGTTATTTTTTTTTTTTTTTCTGTAACCTATATATAGGCCGTAACCTTTTATGTACTTCAGTGTTCCTGAGGATGTCATTAGACGAAAGCGCTTGAGCACCTTTTTGTGTTTCCTTTCCTTCGTGGTTTTATTCATCATATATATATATATATATATATGTATACACAAGGCTATTTAAAATGAGTCATCCGATTTCAACTGAGAATACTTCCGTACCTATCAACCGTGCATCAACTGGGCATACACCACATGAAAGAGGAAATCTCCGAGTTTTACAAGATCACCGCGAGAGGGCTCCAAAGTCACGCCGTGGCCTAGCCTAGCAACAAACAGTCAGTATGAAAACAGTCAGTGCTCATCGCCGTTGGATTGGTCGCAGTGGGCCCCATGACTTGGTGCTCCACAGCTGGCCCCCTAGGTCGCCGGATCTTACACCGTGCGACTTCTTCCTTTGGGGGTACGTTAAGGATACTGTGTACGTGCCACCGTTGCCCACATCTTTGGATGAGCTCCGAACTCGCATTGTTACTGCTGTAGAGTCAGTGACAACGGACATGCTGGAGCGAGTATGGGAGGAATTCGACTATCGTGTCGACGTCGCTCGTGTAACTAGGGGAAGTCACATAGAGCATTTATGAGGTGAGAGACAAAATTTGGACAGTTTTTCTTTTGGTTGATGTATCACAAATCACTCTGTATTTGTAACATTAAAAAATATTCTCATTTGAAATCAGGTGAATCAATTTGAATAGCCCTGTGTATACTATATATAGGCGGTTAAAATTATGGTGTTACAAGGGAAAAAATAAAAGTATGGTGGTATTATCATAAACTAAATATTATTAACAGTGTTTGTAAGATGCACATTTTAATGGAAATTACGTTACACGTTTGCTCTACAATACTGCAATAACTTATATCGCTAACATCTTTTCACAAGAAAATTCTCCTTTCTGTTTTATCACAGTTTGGCATATTTTAGGTTTTTTTTTTCACAATATTTTCATATACTCTTGTGTCGAATTATTCCACTCTTTTTGTAGATATTCCTACAGTTGAGTGGAGTTAGTTTAATCTCGCGCTTTCTGTCAAGTTCATCCCACATAATCTAAATTGGGTTTGGATCTGGAGATTGAAGAGGCCAATTCATTATTGTTAATGCTCCATCTCTACTTTTTCTGTTCAAATATCTTTGGTTATACAGTGTTGTATGTTTGGGGCTATTACCTTGCTGGAAGACGAAGTTATTTCCAATCAGACGATGACCAGAAGGAATGGCATAATACTGTAGGATACGATAGTACCTCTCTTTGTTGGGGGGCCCCTTAAATTTTCACCAAGTCCATTGTCCATTCACTAGCAAAACAACTCCATACGTTTATGTTGCCACCTCCATTCTTGACTGCAAACACTATGCAGCTCTCTGAAAATTTCTCCAGCTATTCTTCTCACATACTCTCTTCGCTTACTGCCAAATACTTCAAATTTACCCTCATCTGTCCAGTGTACTTGTTTCCAGTCTTCTAACTTAAAGTTTCGGTGTTCTCTTGTCCATTTCAATCGCCTCTTGTGTTTAGCGCCGAGTTGAGATGCCATCAGGAATCGGTTTCTTTTGGATTTTCTAACCAATAATCTATCTACCCTCTCTTTTCTTCCTTTTTCCTTCTCGATCCTTCCTCTTGTTTACTGGGCCTGTTTCCCTCTTGTCTTTTAATGATTTTAGGCACTCCATTCTGAAAAACGCCAATCCTGCGTGCAATATTTCTTCAGGATAGCTCAAGACGATGCAGAGCCATAATGGGAATTTCTTTCCTGGGAGCCATTATTAATTTGTGAAAAAGAAAAGTTGTTCCTTCGTAAATTGAGTATTTTCAATTCCTAAACAATGTTAAACAACTAATCGGCGTCAAATATGTAAATAAAGCGGAAAGGGATACGTAAGAATATATAAGTAAAAGCACTCTCTAACATCAAGAGAATCATAAATTTCATAAATGTGGCATGAAATACAAACTACTAAAAATACAATCAAAATAAAACTTTAGTTTAAATGCAGTAAATTTCTTTTTTTTTAAAGGGGCATTCTAGAGGAAGTTTTTCCTTCTTTTGGGTATCAACGATTCTTTTCAGAGGAGAGAATCTTTTGGTAGAAAATATGGTCTTCATTCTTTTTTCGAATGAATCGAGAAAGTAGAAGCTAATATTTCTGTTTATAGAAGGTTGCGGAAAGTCTTTTATCTTTGTTTTTTTTTTGGGGCGTGTAGGCTGGCTAAAAGATCATTGCAACTTCATACCTAAGTCTATTACATTACGTAAAAACTGTATTAGTTTTTGGCAGCAAGGTTCTTAAACCATATTATAGCACATTTTTCTAGTGACACCATAATTTTGATCACCAGTGTGTGTATATATATGTATATATGTATATATCATATGTATGTATGTGTATATATATATAATATATATATATATACTATATATATATTAAGTTGGTCCCCCTTCTAGTCCACAGAAGGGGGCTGAAATATTTTCTCCGAAATTTTTATGTACTCGTAGCCCAAACGTACCCACTAGATGAGAAACTAGCGCACGTGAATTTTTTTTTAAATTAATGAATATTTAGGGTATGCTCACGGCTGCCATTTTTAATGCCCTGTAAAAGGGTTCCAGCAGGAGAAGTAAGTCACAAATACAGAAGGAACAAGAGTTCTCAAACAATCTTGAAAAGCTCTTCACCATTAAGCATCATGATATCGAAAGACTGATCCGGATAGAGGAAGACAGTCTTCTTGAAAGACCAAGAGAGAGAACGCAAGTTTCACATGGGACGAGTCGACGAAGTCCTGGCAAAGAAAGAAATGAAACAGAAGTATCTTAAGAAGAAGGCCAGAGAGCAAAAGGAAATAGCAGAGAAGCAGATGCGTGAAGAGCAAGAGACTGTTCAGCTGGAGTCAACCAGCACCTCTTCTGATGATAAAGGCCCTCGTTCATTTTCGAAGATGCCTCGAGTTGGGATGGATCCGGATTTTCAGTTCCCTGGCCCGTCAAATGCAGCTCCTCGTCCTGCACCTCAAACGAGGCCTAAGAACTTCATGTCCCCTGGTCTCGCTGCCGCCCTGGATAGAACCAACACCAGCGATCGTGAGGCAGTTCACATCGTGGCAGCTACTGTGAAAAGCCTTAGAGGGAACATTGATGAACTGGCCATCAGTCGCTCCACATTCAGGAGAACCCGTATGCGACATCGCAGTGACCACATCACTTCTGTGAAACAAGCTGTCTCATCTTCTGGCGCCAATACTGGAATTGTTGTTCATTGGGACGGGAAACTCCTTCCATTCCTCACAGAAAATGACTACGTCGATCGTCTCCCACTACTGATCTCTGGGAAGGATGTTTCGTCATCGTCAGAGGAGAACATCCAACTTCTAGGTGTTCCGAAGCTAGCATGTGGAACAGGAATGGCGCAAGCAGACGCCGTGGTTGAGGCCTTCAAGGATTGGAAGATCGAAGACCGAGTCGTCGCCATGAGTTTTGATACGACTTCAAGCAATACGGGTCATGTTTGTAGAGTTTGCACTCTGATTGAACAGCGACTGGGAAGAAATTTACTCCACCTTGCTTGCAGACACCATATCTTGGAGGTCGTTCTCAGAGACGTCTTCAAGACAGTTCACGGATCGTCCAGCGGTCCGGAGGTTCTCCTATTTCAACGGTTCCAAAAGAATTGGCAGCGGGTCAATCAAGCAAACTTCAAGACTGGAATGATGGACGACCACGTCAGTGCAGTTTTCAAAGAGAACCCTGAATGGGTACAAGAAGCCCTCGAGTGCTACATAAAAGCTCTTGAGTGTACGCAACCCCGCGACGACTACCGCCGACTACTGGAGCTTAGCGTAGTCTTCCTAGATGGGACACCTCCCTGAAGGATTCGATTTGGACAGCCTGGCCCCATACACTATGCTTGCTGGATGTCAAAGCAATATACTGTCTCCAAATATTCATGTTTCAACCTCAGTTTAAGGTGTTCCCCAAGGAAGAGAAGTCCATTCGAACCATGGCCATCTTTGTTGCTCTTGTCTACGGACCAGCATGGTTCAAGGCTCCCATAATCTTTGAATCTCCGAGCAACGATATCTCCTTCCTTAGGAAAATTCAAGAATACAGGAATAAAGTGGATGGAGTAGTTGGAGCGGCAGCTACAAAGGCATTCTAACGACATCTGTGGTATTTGAGCGAGGAGTTGGTAGCTCTGGCTCTATTCAGTGACGCAGTTTCCAATATGGAGAAGAGAGGAATCCTGGAGTAGATGAAGGTAAGGGAAGGAGAGAAAGATCCACCGAAGAGAATTAAAGTGCCGGAAGAGGACATTCCGTCACTGACGCTAAAGAAGCTGACATCCAAGAATACCAACCGCTTCTTCCAGACCACGCTACTAGGCTCCGGATTCATCTCTAAAGATCCATCCCAATGGAAGGATGATCTGCAGTTCCTCCAGGCCAAGGAAGTCCTCCAAGATATGCTGGTAATGAATGATGTGGCTGAAAGAGGGGTGAAGCTAATTCAGTATTATAACTCTTCCATTACGAAGAACGAAGAACAGAAACAGTATCTGCTGCTGGTGGTCGCTACACATCGACGTCAGTTTCCTAGTGCAAACAAGGCTAACTCGTAATCGTGAGGACGGGAGAGTTGTTTTCTTGTTTCAACCAACATTGTTTGTGTTTGGTTTGCCTCTAATTAATAAATTAATCACTTAAATAATAATTTACCTATAGATATGTAATACTTGAGTATCATTTTCCTAATACAAGAGTCATTCTATTGGGAGAGAGATCAAACAAATGTGAACTTTTCTTAGTCAGCTTGTGCATACCCTAAACAAAGTCATAATGATCTAAAACTTGGTATGCAGTGTTTTCTTGGGGAAAGGAATCAAACAAACATTGAGCACAAAAAAAATAACTTCTATTTTGTGAACCACCCTTATATATATATATATATATATATATATATATATATATAATATATATATATATATATATATATATATATATATATATATATATATATATATATATATATATATATATG
The DNA here is from genome assembly GCA_023014485.1 of Bathynomus jamesi. Lineage (NCBI taxonomy): Eukaryota > Metazoa > Arthropoda > Malacostraca > Isopoda > Cirolanidae > Bathynomus > Bathynomus jamesi. The sequence goes on along the minus strand of JAJOZX010007249.1, from coordinate 23,928 downwards.
CTATGCTTGTTTACATACATAGATAGAAAGAGATACATAAAATCGAAAGAGAAAAATAGATACATATGCAAATACATAAATAGATAAAGTAACATATGTTAAACCATCATCATACAACTACAGAGAATAAAATTCCTGCATGAATGCATCCTGTAACACCACTCAAAATTTCCCCCCAAATGGGAACTCTGCAAATCAAAGAGAATTTTTTTTCACAAATGAAAGACTCGTAAATGCGAATACTGTAATTGTCTTCAACGAACTAAAATAGACTTATTAAATAAAGAACGAATCAACCTTAGACCCTAAATCCGATCCACAATCACTGATTATTCAAGGTAATTATCATTATTGATACGACCATTATGCCAACCAAAATGGCTGGTTGGCATAATGTCGATCCATTGTGGATTAGTCCTAAACCTGCTCCCGCTCCCTTTCTCTCTGAATGGATCCATTTGGATTAATCTGACCAGAAAACTCGCGGCAAATAACCTGCAGAAATGGCCTGCAGGAGCTCCGTGTAGAAAGAGTCTCTTTGTGCAGTCTTTCGTCCGTGGGAAAATTTTTCCCCGTGAAATAGGCTGTGTAAAAATGCTCTCGTAAGTCTCGCATGCCCCGCCGTTATAATGGGTACATGCCTGGGGCCTAGGGTATGTACGCATCATAAATGTTACAGATGTTACAGCAAAGTGAGGTCGGTGGGAAGAAAAGCAAAAATATTATTTGAGGGTTAAGTCGAAAAGCAGAGGGGATGATGACGAAGAAGAAAGACACGCACAAAGAGAGAGAGAGAGAGAGAGAGAGAGAGAGAGAGAGAGAGAGAGAGAGAGAGAGAGAGAGAGAATGTCACAAAAAACTGCGAAGCCGAAAAAAAAAACAGAAATAGATTAAAAAACAAAGTCAAGAAGACAAACAAAGAAAAAGATAGCAAAATAGTGGAAAAAGTCAGACAAAATCGACCCCCCCCCCCCCCCCCCCCCGCTCTTTCCCGCTCCACCGCCAAAAAATTGCCTATCTGATCGTATAAGCGTTCCAATTGAATTCTGAACATTGCGAATTGAGTTATTCTCTGATGCGAGCAAGACTGCATTAATAAACACGGAGGAAAATAGCGGCTCACTTCTACTCTTTGCTTCATTAGAGTCGTTGCAGTGTGAGGCCACCTCCGCATTACCTAAATTATCAAAACAGATTTTTCTTTCTTTCGTAATTTCATTTCACTCTTAAGAATAATGATGATGATTATTATCGATATTATTATGATATTATGATGGTAATATAATAATAATAATAATAATAATATAATGATAATAATAATAATAATAATAATATCGTGATAATAATATCACTATTATTATTATTATTATTATTATAACCGGATAACCGGCAATGAGAGTAATTTCAGTTGGTGTTATCCTTATAGTAAATTAAGTGGTTTAGTGCAATAACCGTATTACCCCATTCCTGCTGCTATTAATGTCAACAAATAATGAATGTTCAAATTTTATGGGACTCATCCTTAGATTTAATTGTGTTTGTGTAAAAGCAGTTTCACAGCATTTTCTGCTGATCAAAATGACAGCAAATTAGAAATTTACAGTTCATATACAGTAGATTTATTATAGGACAGTTACTGATCTCGTACGTTATATTACCTCCCACCAGGATTTCAACCCGGGACCGCTTGAGTAGGAGTCGAGACCTCTACCACCACACTACAATGAGATATAAAAAAAACTGTAATCGTGCGTTATTCCATATACGAGATATTTCACGCAGGAAAAGGAAAGCAGGAGTAGCGACGTTTTGCTCCAATCACTAGAGCATTCTCAAGCTTTAGAATCTTTAGAATGCTCCTGCTTTTCTTTTCCTGCGCGAATATCGCAACACAACCGATATTGCTGCATATATATATATATATATATATATATATATATATATATATATATATATATATATATATATAATATTAGTTGCATCTTTTGACAACTGAATTTCTTTCTCAAAATCTAAATCTTATTTTCTTCCTAAAATATGCAAGAAGTCTTTGATATTTGAATTTTCCTACATTATTTTACCATTATTATTATTATTATTATTATTATTTAGTTTACCATTAAAACCAGAATTGAAACTGAATAAATGGAAAACGAAATGGAATAATACATTTTTTTCATTTGTAAATAATGAAAAATGGAAGATATAAATTTCCATTTTAAAAAACGTTATTGCAAGTCTATTGTGGTTCATTATAACTCCATTAGTCTATTAAAATTCCATTACTCCATTAACATTCATTAGAGTATGAAAAAGTAAAATGTAAAACTCTCTTTTTGCTACAGAACAAAAACACAACCCACTTAAACTGTTTATCAGATATGCCACTGCTTAAATTAACCCGATTTTATCTTATTTATTTTTTTAAACAAGTTACCAAAAGGCAAAGTGTTAATTTCATAAATTTAACAGTTAATTACAATAATTACAGGAAAATAATCTCGATTAATAATGAAATACTGATAAAAATCTAGGATTAAAATGTACGTTACTCTTATTCATTTGTCGTGCGTAATCTAGGATTGAATGTACATTACTCTTTATTAAGCCTAAAGCTTAAGGACCAAATAAAATAAAATTTCAATTTCACATTTTTTTATATTAAAACAAAACAAAAATTGTAAAAATTGTATTGATTTTATCAATAAAGGTTATTCAATTCAATTCAAGGTAATTCTTTATTTCAACACACCATAGCACCCAAAGAAAACATGTTTCTAGCTAATGAAGGTGCGATAAATCCAAATATAATGTTCATTTTTGTCGCAAACGAACACTTTGCCTGCACTTAACCTAACCTAACCTAACCTAACCTCGTTTGAGACAAAAATGAACATAATATTTGGACTTATCCCACCTTAGTTATGAAGAAACGCATATTGGTTTCGTTATTGGTTATGGTGTGTTGAAGTAAAGAGTATCCCAATTCAATATTTAAATGAAAATTATTTACAATATTACTTAAAAGAGTTTACTTACATTACAAATTAAAACTATTCCAGTGATAAGTTTCCATATAGCGGAGACTTATAACTTGTTAAAAAATTAACGAATTTTGAATATTTTAAAATTTTAATGATTGTATTTAAGTTACAGTTTAATTTTAGAGTTTCTTTCGTAACTGTAAATTCACTAAACAAAATTATAAACTTTTAAAAAATTATTTTAATTAATTATTATTATTTTGCTTTTTGTTTTTTTTTGTTAATTTTCGGTGATTATCTAAAGTAAAAAAAAATTCATAAAAATTGAATTATAAACATTTTTAATTTTGTTAAAAAGTCCGAAACTTGCTTCGAATTAATGTTCAAACCAGACCAATTACAATAACTATATTTTAATGATTTAGAAATAGATGGAAAACCACGTTAATTTTGGCTTCTTGGGTCGGACGAACACAACCTCACTCTTCCACCTCCAATCATAGACTGATAAGCGCTAAACTGGCTGTCAGGATTTAAATCATAACATGCTATCTTTCAGTGTTTATTTGCAACATCACACGTACGTATGTACGAATACATACGAATACGTACGAATAAGTACGATATAGGTCATGAAAATGAAACAGAAGTGGGGATATAGTTTTTTATTATTAAAGAATTACGCTTAAATGGTCATAATAAGGAAGCAGACGAACAAAGTATATTTAAATTCTTTAAAGCAAGACGACAATGTGTTTAGGATTCTGGGTGAGTGGTTACTTGGTGCAATTCGTCTATTTGAAGCAAGGTCATTGCTATATATATATATTATATATATATAATATATAATATATATATATATATGGGATTGAACTCAGAATGGTCCCCTGGCCATATACTGGTATATATATATATATATATATATATATATATAATATATATATCAGTGCAACCACTTTTTTTATTGAACTTATTGCGCGTGCGAGTTTGTTTGTTCAAGGATGGCTCTTGTTATACACGCTGATGATCTTCCAATTTTATACACAATTTTCTCGCCTTACTTGAAGCCCAATTTTCATTTCTAACTTTTCACGTTAATTTACCCTCAGCTTACAAGAGAGGCCTTTTGCAAAGTATCTTAGAAATAACATAATCCCTCGTATAAATTTTATTTCACATAATTTTAAGATTTCACTCACAATGGGATATTAATTCAGAATAAGTTTACAGACGTACACTTACAATGTTTTTGTTAAAACAAATTAATTTAAGTTTCAAAAGATCTTTACAGTTACTTGGATCAAGTCTCAAAGGGTTTATACGGAGGAGTTTTATACGTGACTCAAGAAACAGCACTTAATTCAACTTCCTTAAAATAAAGTATTTACTTACAAAAATACAGTAATTTAGTCTAAAAAATTCCGCGCGAGTTCCGCAGAATTTTTTCGGAAAAAAATTCCTCCAAATTAATTTTTTTCACAAACTTTTCAAAAGTCCTGCGGGAACTCCGCAGGTTTCCTCGGGAAACAAGCTCACCAAAAGATATTTTCTCAACACAAAAAATGTAAAATTATCCCTAGAAAAAACGACAAACTCAGCAAGCTTACAAGTTAAAATTTGGACATGTGAACAAAATCAAATTAAAATTTTTTTAACACTTTTGGGTATTATTTTCTCAAAATTCTTTTCTTACCGACTACCACTTCATTTACAGGAGGTTTGAACCATAACTTAAACTCATGAAACAGGAGAAAATGAGATTTAAATTATTCGAACAACAGATATACTTTAATGTCGGCTTATAAAATCAATCTGTGCCACTTATTTCAGAAGCGAATTACAACACTTCATCTTTGGAGAGGTACAACTACAACTGACTATCTCTTAAAGACCTAAATGATTAAAGCATCTAAATGACCAATCAGAACATTTCCATTATATGACTTATTTCGTACATAAATTTTGGTTTCTTATTGGTCAACTTCAACTCCGCTCTAACTAAGTTGTCCCTTTTTCAAAGAAAAAATTTAAACTAAAATTTCCTAAGGCGAGGATTTTCCTTTGGCGATGTATTTTCTTAGCTAATCGAGCTTTCGGCATGTAACAAGTGAACCCGATCTCACGTGTTTACATTGAACTTAACTCCTATGACAGAAGAAAACCAACAAAATAAAAAATAAAACTTTTACGAGCGCCAAAGTGAAAAAGTCTTAAAGCTTTTTTGTTTTATTATTATTATTATTTTACCGACAGATTAATTGGTGAACATAAATCTTTTCCTGGGGTATCAAACATCAGTCCGTTTTCTTGCCTCTCGAGTATCGGATAACTTTGTTCTCATTTATGTCCAGAGTTTCGTTTTAAGATTTAATTTTCACGTGAAATTAAAACTAATGCAAAATAACTTCTTTATTTTACAATTTTTATTTATTCTTCGACACGAGATTTTAAACATACAAATTTGCCGCTACAGCTTCTTATAATATATATATATATATATATATATATATATATATATATATGTTAGAATCAATGTCTAAAATCAGGCAATTTGTAAATTGACTGAAATTTTAGGCAATGTGTCAAATTGATGATACACACAAAACCTAACCTAACCTAACCTAACCTAATGAATTTTTAGGCTGCATATTGGGAAATACCAGTGGGCATGTATATGCAGCATTACCAGAAAGGTAAGGTTAGGTTAGGTTAGGTTTTGTGTGTATCATCAATTTAATACATTGACTAAAATTTCAGTCGATTTATAAATTGCCTGATTTTAGACATTGACTGTAACATATATAAGACTTACAGGAACATAGTGAGTGTTTTGCCTTGTTTTATAACTTGGTTGTCGTGCAATGACTGTTCGAGTTCATTGTTCTTAAGTTAATGGATCTGTAATATCATTAGTTCATGCACAGTTTCATGACTGCAAAATACACCAAAACGCCAACAGCAAATTCAGTTAGTTTCTTGAATAAAATATATTATTATTATAATCATCATTATTATTTATTCAGTTATTCAGTTACATACATTTAAAGTACATTTCAGAATGTTACTGTTTGGTTTATACAATACAGAATTGAAGAATGCTAATTTTGTTTTGGAAAGGTTACTCTATAACCATAATTATACATACTGTATATATATATATCTCTTATTTATAGTTCTTGGGGATGATGTCTGTCTTTGTTCTATGTTCGTTTATACAAGCCGAAACAGCTTGGGTAATCTGCATCAAATTTAGTATACATATTAAGAAAAAAAACAGGGACGGTTTCAGTAACACAGACACCCCTCCGAGTCGACCCAGGTTGTGTTTCGAGGGGTGGGTTGAGAGAGAGAGAGAGAGAGAGAGAGAGAGAGAGAGAGAGAGAGAGAGAGAGAGAGAATCAAATATTTAAATGTCTGAATAAAACTGAAGTTGCGGTATTATTGAGCTTTTAGCTGCACTAAAGTAACCTTAATATGTCTGTACGTTTTCTCATTGTATCAGTTGCTCTGGGACACTACCAAACCTCCCGGTGAACCATCAAATTTGACGTTTGGCACTTTGAAAAAAAAATAAAAAATGTTCAAAATATCCACAGCGACTGATCAATAACTTAGAATATTAATAGATTTCAGAGAGGATAAAAACCTAATTCGTAATTTCAAATTTATAAAATGAATATTATAAGAGTCGAAATTCACGATTATCGAAGTCCAAATTGCTTTTTGTTCCATTTTGAGTTTTGACCCGAAAATCCGTTTAAAGTTGGCATATTGTATAAAAAATCATAGAGGAATGTCGCATCGGCAAAATCTCAATAATATGGAATTTAAGATTAATTGTGTACCCTTCTATACATCGGGTGTCCATACGTCACTGTTTTCCATATTTTAAGTTATTAATTATATACTATGCGAATGTGAAACTATAAGGTGTGTATTATTATACTTAGTATTCATTTACTCTGTTAAAAAGTGTTTCCAAACTAATCCTATAGGCCCTATAGGGCATATATCCGCCGCTCTCCCGGTTTTTCCAAGCACAAATCTAAACACCCAATAGACTATACACATGGTACAAAGCGTTATCAATTTTTTCACTGAAAATAAGGTTGGAAAAAGATTCAAAACAGGACTTAAAACTAGTGGGTGAAGATGTATCATATTTATGCATAATGAGTGTTGGAAATGGTCTGACATTTTGTGAACATAATATTTTATCGACAAGTTTTTTTGGTTAGGTTAGGTTTAGGTTATTAGAGTGTCAATGAAATGCCCCATAAACAAATTTCTATAGGTCAGCTGGAGTGTTACTCAAAAGTGAGGCAGTAATTTTTACAGTGACCTCAAAGACATTGCCAATTTATTAAACAACTTCTTTGCAAATATCCAAACTCATTTTGCTTTGATCCAATCCTACCATACGATATATCTGTAGCAATAAAAAAATCTAAAAAAATAATGACATCAATACGATACCGGTAAAACTATACAAATTAGCATCCGAAGAAATTGCAATACCACTCAGTAAGCTAATGAATGAATCAATAACACTAGCTATATTCCCTGACAGTCTAAAGAAAGCCAGAGTATGCCCTGTATTTATGTTGAGAAACCCAAACACGCCATCCAATTATCACCCCATTTCCATATTGCCAACTTTAAGTAAAGTATTTGGAAAAATTCGTGTAAATAAACTTACTAAATTCTTAATCAAGTACGATATTTTAACGAAAACACAATTTGGGTTTAGATGTGGACATACTACGGAAGATGCCATAAACATGCTATTAGAAAATGTGTATCAGAACTCAAACAGCGAAAAAAACACTGCCTTGATCTTACTCGACTTGTCAAAAGTACTTGATACACTTTCGCATGAAAACTTATTGAATAAATTTCACATATACGGAATAAGAAGAAATAGCCTCGATTGGTTTAAATTAGTGGTGGACCGGATATCCGCATCCTTATCATTTTTAACATCCGCATCCGCACTTCTGACTGCGGATGTTATGCGGATATTACCTCTAATAAATTATGCAATTTACAATTAAATTAGCTTATAAAGTAGCTTATAAGGCCGTCATGCACATTTCATGTAAAGTATTAATTATTAATGAACAAACAAATATATAAACCTCAAAATATAAATACCTGGTAACATAGAAAATTGAATGAAACTTGTTTCATTGAATTTTCTGTGGCTGAAACTCTTGAGAAAGTTATTATTTTTATCATAATGAAAACATTAATATTAATTTTAATTCTTATGCATTGCCTACCACAATAGTAATATCACGAAATTTGAAAAATTATGTCATATATTCATAATTCTATATTATATTGATAGATTAACTAAATATCCGCATCCGCGGATATTGAAATTAAAGATCCGCATCCGCAGATGTTGAAAAACTGACATCTGGTCCACCATTAGACTTTAAATCATATTTGTCAAATTGTGATCAGATTAAAAGATAATTTATCCGACAAAGTGATGCTAACTACTGGAGTCTCACAAGGATCTATTCTTGGCCCATTACTATTTCTAATTCAAGTCAATGATTTTCATCTTTCTACCACATTAAATTGCGTACAATACGCAGATGATACCACACTTACTTGTTCCCATCATACCTCAAATTTTCTGATTAATGAACGAACAGAAAATGTGTATAAATGAGTGTGTGCAAATAAACTTTTATTGAACCCGACAAAGTCATCTTATATGATTATTACCACAAAACATATCAATACAAACTGTCAAATAAAAATTAGGAAGACTACTCTTGCAAGGGTGAATGAGATAGTACTTCAAATTTAGTTTTTTGTCTAAATTAATGCCAAGTCATATACAACATATCAAATCCAAAATATCACAATTTCTCTTCATGTTATTTAAACTAAAACAAACCCTCAAAACGCATTCCTTATCCTATTTTATTCCTTCACTCATCCACATTTATTATATTGTCTTACAATATGGGGTAGCTCCGAGAAATATATAAAACAAGTAATATAAACGCATCTATTACTTTAGAAATGAGTCATAAAAAATGTATGGGAATTCTCTCGAATAATGACAACAGACAAAGTCACACTTCCCCATTGTTTAAAGAGCTAAATATTTTAAAACTAAAAGACTAGTACAAATTCAATGTTGCTGTCAATATGTTCAAAGTTATCAATAAAAATCACCCTACACCACCCATTCAAAGAGCAATTATCCCTCATTAAATACACCATCGTTATAATACCAGAATGCACAGGGGTTTTATACAAAAAAATATCTATACAATAGAAATTGCAGAAAAATCACTTTTTCAAAGGAGCAGATGTGTGGAATACGATTCCCATGAATATATCGGGCAGGCTTCCATCAGTAAGTGTATTTCGCACATCACTAAAAAAGTACTTCGTTAGCTCCTACTGATGTATAAGTTCACTACTACCATTTTCATCACTGTAATCAAATTCCCATTTTATAATTAACTATTTAAAATATGCTAATTTCCATGAAGCACTTTTAATTTCGTAATTTTTTATATATATATATTTTTATCAAGCATCATTTATTTTCTACTAAATATACACTAAAACATTAAAAATATGTAATACTTTGTAAACTTTATATTATATTTATTTTTTTTATTATTATTATTATTATTTATTTATCACCAATATTACTTTAGACTATCACTTCTTTTTTATGTAATAAATAAACTAAATGCCATTAATGTTGCCTAAAAAGCCCCCATGCTTTCAACGGCATATTCAGATAAAAGTAATGTGAATGTATTAATGATCATATCAAATATCTAAAAACTGTACAATTCTGTTACTTATATTCTTTTCTGAATAAAGATTTTGAATTTGAATTTGAAGTTTACGTGTTGGTTAGCAATGCAGTTTTCCGCCCCTTTTTTTAAGTTTCTCTTTCGCGTTCATAAGGCTCTGCCATTCCTGAAAGCTCACGTCTAATTAATGTCGTTTTTGGTTTGATGGTGTTTTCATCAGTCATTCAGGAAGCTGTTCTTGCGCCAATTTGGGTAAGAAGGCAAAAACTTCACAAACTTCATAATCATTTTGCGCTCAAATCTTTAATCATCTTTATTTTTACCCTCTAAAAGGAAGTTATTTATCAAAAGAGACGGATCTCCAGACCAAAGGACTAGCTTGATATTATATATATATATATATATATATAAATTATTTCACGAAAGTAACACGTGAAAAATATTTATGATGAATAAAACCACGAAGGAAAGGAAACACGGAATGGTGCTCAAGTGCTTTCGTCTAATGACATCCTCAGGAACACTGAAGTAAATAAAGAGTTCAAGACAATATATAGGTTAAAAAATTAAAAAATATATATATATAGTAAATATAGAAATAAAAATTGTGGGAGGAGCATACAAATTTGTGGAGAAACTACCAATTTTAGCACTTTGCCCGAATTTAAACAAGATCAAATGGATTGTTTATAACCAATTTTATAGATAATGCCTGAATGATATATAGGTCACAAAAAAAAATAAATAAATAAAAAATAAAAATAAATTGAAAAATAAAAATTGTAAGAGGAGCATACAAATTTATGAGGGAAAATTACCAAAGGTTTAGCACTCTACCCTTCTTGTCTAAATCCGTTCTGAGCGAATTCAAATTGGGATCGAGTTGAAAAAGACCTTTGCTCATGTTAGTTATTTGTAAGTTGAATAATAGCAGACTCAAGAATATTTCTATTAACAATTTTGCTAGAGTGAAACAAAACTGAAGCATTATTCTAGCAACATTGTTAATAGAAATATTCTTGAGTCTGCTATTATTCAACTTACAAATAACTAACACGAGCAAAGGTGTTTTTCAAGTCGATCCCGTTGTTTTGAATTCGTTCAGAACGGATTTAGACAAGAAGGGTAGAGTGCTAAACCTTTGGTAATTTTACCTTATAAATTTGTATTCTCCTTTTACAATTTTTATTTTTCAATTTATTTTTATTTTTTATTTAGTTATTTATTTTTTTTTGTGGCCTATATATCATTCAGGCATTATCTATAAAATTGGTTGTAAACAATCCATTTCATCTTGTGTTGAATTCGGACAAAGTGCTAAAATTGGTAGTTTCCCCACAAATTTGTATGCTCCTCCAACAATATATATATATATATTATTATTATTTTTTTTTTGTAACCTATATATAGTCTTGAACTCTTTATTTACTTAAGTATTCCTGAGAATGTCATTAGACGAAAGTGCTTGAGCACCACTCTGTGTTTCCTTTCCTTCGTGGTTTTATTCATCATATATATATATATATATATATCTACAGAAGCTAAGGCTAACAAAGACCCTAAGATCCACTCTAAGGTTAGCCCGAGAGAAAGAAGAAAGTAGGGGGTTAAAAGAAGAGAATAAGAAGTGAAGTAAGTAGCAAAACCTATCATTCGTGGGTTAACATTCATTCAGAAAAAGAGAGAAAGACTCACCATCATCATCCGCCGACCACTGCCGACAAGTCGGAAAAATAGTCGAAGAGAATTGGAAAGGGGATAAGATGAAAAGAAGTAAAATAAGAACGCTTACAAACCATGCAAACAGTCTTAACTCAAACACTGTCATACCATGCAAACTATAGACATGCAAGTAAAGAGAGGATAAGAAAAGAAAAAAAGTATGAAGAGTATAACAAAAAGTGGGTTAGTTTACACTATGAGCTACATCTAAGTTCGTGTTAGTCTAATTTTTTTTTTTTTAATATAATTTTATTGCTGGCATATCACACGCTGTCATGTCACAAGCTGGCATCATTCGTCAACAGACTCATCATCGACCATTACCCCCAGAGCTCCTAATTGTATTATTATTTTAAACAATGTTAATATTTTTAAAATGCCTATCTAAACGGTTTTTAAGCATATTAACGCTGGTAGAGTTCACGACGGACGCGGGAAGATTTATCAGTTATCCCGGAGCGAGAGAGAGAGAGAGAGAGAGGAGAGAGAGAGAGAGAGAGAGAGAGAGAGAGAGAGTTACAAGGAGTTACAAGTAAAAGAAGCACCTCAAAAGGCCTTGCGGCCCATACCGAGGAGGTACCAATGGCAACGGGTGCCAGGGAAAATTTTGTGAAAGTTTATTTTTCTTTCAACTATCCTAGCAGTAGTAGAAAACTGGATAGAAAAGTAGAAGGCTCTCTCCCCACCCTCCGCTCCCTCCCTGCCAGAGGCAGGTACGGAAAAAGGTTGAAGAAAATACCTTGACCCTGGAAAAGTAGCCAAGGAAATTTTACAGGAAAGTGGAGAATATATAAATAGCTCTATATTTAGCTTGCTCACAGAGACACCGAGCAAGCGAACTCCTGCAGAGTTTTCTGAGGTTTTAATCTTAAACTATGAGTGTGTTCAGTACTTTGTCTAGCCTATTTTTAAACAGATTTACACTTTGACTGGAAACAACCTCTGAGGGAAGTTGGTTCCAGATATTAACTATTTTATAGGAAAAGAAATTTCCGCAGACTGAGGTCCTAAATGTCTTTACACACTCAAATAGTGTGCAAGATTTCGTCTACCCTTTTCTTGAACTGATCCACAGAGGAACTATTCACAACTTCCGAAGGTAACCTGTTCCATGTGTCACAGATCTTATACGTAAAGTAATTCCCACACACACTAGTCCTAAACCGTTTCAAATCCAACTTCCAACCATTGTTGCGAGTTGGGTTATCATTTAAACTAAACATACTTCTAAAATCGACATCGTTGAACCCGCGTAAGAGCTTGAAAACCTCGATCAGTTGACCGCGCAGCCTCCGAGTTTCAGCGAAAACAAGTTCAGGGCGCGTAACCGTCGATTGTAGCCCATATGCCTAACGGAAGGGATTAACTTTGTGGCCCTCGCCTGCACTCGCTCCAGCCTCTCAATATCTTTCCTGAGGGTGGGCGACCAGAACTGCACAGCATACTCCAGGTGCGGCCGAACAGGGAATTGTACAGTGAGAGCACAATCTCCTTGTTCCGAAACTGAAATTGCCTCCTGATATAACCCAATAGTTTCTGGGCTTTCTTTTCCACCTCACACTGTTTCGTAAACTTAAGGTCGCTGCTAATTAGCACACCCAAGTCCTTTTCTAAATCAGTCACCTCGATATTACTACCCAACATCGAGTAGTCCGAATTGGGATTGGCGTAGCCAATGTGCATCACCTCGCATTTACCCAAGTTAAACGACATTTGCCATTTTTCGGACCACTCTCCTATCCTACGTAGGTCCGCACGCAGTTGCTCGATCGCTTGGGGCGACCCATCATTGGCCCCAAGCTTGGTGTCATCAGCGAATTTGGCGATCCGACTGACGATGCCACCGTCGATATCATTTATGTAAATAATAAACAACAGTTGCCCCAAAACGGAACCCTGAGGAACCCCGCTAGTGACCGAGGCCCAACCCGAACTAACCCCTTTAATTACAACCCTCTGCTGCCTATTCTTCAGCCAGTTTTCAATCCACCTACCTACTTCCCCACCGATACCCAGCGCGCGGACTTTCGCCATTAGCCGGCGGTGAGGTACCTTATCAAAGGCTTTCTGAAAGTCGAAATAAAGTATATCAATCGCCCTACTCTTATCATACTCACCCAACATGACGTGGAAAAACTCGAGCAAGTTGGTGAGACACGACCTATGCCGTCTAAACCCATGTTGGGAGTCCACAAGCAGCTTGTAGGAATCCAAATGGTCAACGATCCTATCCGCTATTATCCCCTCAAATAATTTACCTACAACTGAAGTGAGACTAATGGGGCGATAGTTCCTTGGACTTTCGTGATCCCCATTCTTAAAGATAGGGGTCACGTTGGCTTCCCTCCACTCACCAGGCACCTGGCCCGTCTCCAACGATTTGTTGAAGACTGTAGCCAGGCGGGGAGCCACCTGGTCGCGCACCTCCCGCAACACTCTGGGGAGAAACTGGTCTGGCCCAGGAGCCTTAAACGCGCTCAGTTTGTCTATTCTATCGGCAACGACTGTCGCGGTACATCGACCACTATCCAGGCCAGCACCTTCGTGCCTGACGCCTGGCTCGGGGATGACGCGGGTGTCCTCCCTGGTGAACAATCCCGCAAAGTACTCATTAAGCACATTAGCTTCTAATGGGCTTTCTACTATTAACATAACTGAAGAACGCCTTAAGGTTCCCCTTGCAGAGGCTTGCCACCCGTAGTTCTTCGTTACGTTTCGCTAGCCTAACCTTCGCCTTCACTTCCCTACACAGGCGGACATACGCTTCAGTGTTCTCATGGGAACGATTGGCCTTCGCCCTCCTATACGCTACTTTCCTATTTCGGATAGCCGAAGCGATGTCACGACTGAACCACTTAGTCGTGACATCGGGGGTGACCGGTTTTGATGGTATGGCAGCAGACTGTAGCACCATAAACTCATCCCGGAATGCACTCCACACTCCCTCAACATCGCCGCTGACCCCTAACCCCATCTCACCTACGCTATCCCGGAGTCTAACAAAGTCCGGCCGCCGTTGATCGAGCTTAGTGCCTCTCGAGTTACTACGTTTCACCCGAGGGACGCACACACGGAACCTAATCAGATCGTGATCACTCCCGCCCAACGATTCATCAACTGTGAGGCCAGTGACGAGGTTGTCTTCAGTCGTGAATACTAAGTCTAGAACGTTTTCGCCTCGTGTAGGCTCATTGACCCATTGAGTGAGGAAGTTCTCATCAGCAAAGTCAACTAGCCTCCTCCCTTCAGCATCAGCAGTCCTGTCTTCCCACTTTATGCCGCGACAGTTGAAGTCTCCTAAAACTACACACACCCTATCCCCTAGCATGCTACGGAGTTCGGTGTACAGGGCTGTATCTTCCTCGAGGAGGAGATGCGGAGGTCTGTACACCAAGATTAACCTATAGTTCGTCCCTCTCACGTTCAGATCAACGCCAAGCAGCTCCCGTTCCGACCGGAACAGGCAGTCAACCGGACTCAACGTGTCCCTCACGTATATTAGTACCCCACCCCCCCCCTATGCATGCGGTCTTTGCGAAACATTCTATACCCTGGAATTTCGAACTCCCCAACGTAGTCCCTACGATCAGTATGAATCCAGGACTCGGTGATAGCAACGATATCCTGGTATTCTGATGCTAAGAGCGCCCGTAGCTCACAAAACTTATTCCTAATCGACCTAGCATTAAAAAGCATTGCACAGAGGGAGCCTTCCCTATTCAGACCGCCCCCTAGCACGACCCGTTTCCCGAACAGCCAGGGCTGTCGGGAGTTGAAGAGCCCCTCACCAACGAGGGGGAAACTTCCACAGTAGCCTGAGTCCCCTCCAACGTGGAAGGAGGGTCACCCACCTGTACCTTGACGCACCCTTCAGTTGAAGGTACGTCCGCCACCGGCTCAACATCATCTCTCCCTGGTGGGGGCCCGTCATCTCTCCCCAGGCTCGGCCTCACCATTCTCTATAGGTGCCGGTCGAGCAGCGCGCCTAGTACACCTTTACCCTTGCTATTGAGGTGGACATCATCCCTCTGGTAAAGGTCCCACCTACTCGAAAATGCGTCGAACGGGTCAATAAACCTCACGCCCAGCGGGACGCACAAGTCTTGCACCCTCTCGTTGATGTCAATGACTTTACTGAGCGCGTGGTCACTGGCATTCATCCGCGGTAAAATACCCATCAACATTCCCCTGTCTCTCTTCAGTTTTAGATCATCCGCAAGAGACATGATCTCGGTGATGATCCCTTCTGTAAGACCTACCCTACCGCCTTTGAGGAACAGGTCGTTGCCACCAGCGTGGACAACGATCGCAGTCCTCCGACTAGCCACGCGCAGCTTCTCTACCTCATTCCTTAAGTGCGCCGTTCCCCGCCCAGGTAAGCACCTTACCTTCCTCCCGTCCCGGTTTGCAGAAGCAAAGTACTTCTCCTGGCCCCTGATCTGCGAGTCCCCAATCAAAACGGTGTCTTCCTCCTTCGAGCACAGGAGACTAAAGCGGTTGGAGGTCCTGACAAGGGCAAATGGGGTCTCAGGCTTCGGCTTCGCAGCCTTCTTGCCCGAGACCTTTCGATACCCGTCGCAACCCATAGACGCACTTACACCACCCGACCCACCCCGACCGGCAGCTACATCCTTCGGTTTCTTTGGTCCATCAATAAGCCCCTTCCCACTCTTTTTCTTTATCGGCCCATTCCCACCCTTCTCTATCGGCTCCTTCTTTACGCCCTGCACCTTGCGCCGCCCTTCCGTGCATTCCACATGGGTCGCTGGCGATTCCTAACACTGATTTTGTACCCTGGCCCCCGGTTGCACCTCTACCCTTTCTCAGCGGTCCCGAGCTCTGTCCAGTCCATCGCTGGACCGCCTTTCCATGGCAGCTATCCTATCAATGAGCTCTGGAGTGGAGGGCGTAGCCGATTCAGTGACCGTCGCACCTCCAACAGCCGGTCTGGACGACTCGAGCCGCCGGACCCTTTCTTCTATCTTCTCGTAAAACCGCATGAGTTCGCAAAAACGGCACATGCTGGAATGGTTGATCTTCTCGAAGCAGGCTTCTTTGAAGTTCGTCACCCACTGGTTTACTTCACACTTCGCACATTCAGCCTTCAGTTTCTGCGGTCCAGTCATTGTAACTTTTTTTTTTCAAACTCTGAATACACGGAATAAGATAAAGCGTTCTAGCAATGAAAACTATCAAAAACGTTATGACCAGTATATAGAAAAGGAGCGGGGGTGAATTCTTCCCGCGCAAGCCGCATCCGCCTATCTGCAAGTGACGTTCATCCCATCCAGAAGACTACACCTCTCGCTGCTGCCTCACCGACCAAGGGTCTCCCCAGGGCCGGACAGTCCCAAACGTGTCGCAGCTACCAACTGACAAACACTCGCGACGCAGGCGTCACGGACTTCCCGCCAGGAGCGACAGCGAGACGCAGCCCCTTACTAGTCACTCACAAGCGGCCAGACTCCTAGAATCCAGTGTTCAAGGGATATCCCACCAGACCCAGAGGCTACGCCCGAGAGTTTACGCTGGCCTGGCAGCCAGCTGGGCAGTAAAGCTCTCTCACCTAAGAGCAGTACAGCCAAGCACCATCAATTGGTCACCAAAGAACGGCCGCAGGGTGCTGGTCAGGCCATTACGCGTTAGGAATGGGCTTAACGGGGCACTAGCCACACTCCATTTATCGCGCCCCTACGCCTGGGACCCCTCCATCCCAGTCTCTCACAACCTACGAGCGTTAAATGGTGTTATTTATAGAGGTTCCAAAGCCTCTCTTCCCGCGCATGAGGTAGCAGTAGGGTCCTAACAGTAAAAGAAGAGAAAAAGACTACTAAAAGAAAAGGTTTTTTTTTTTTTTTTTTGCAGTCAGAGGAGAACATCCTTAACTTAAGCTAAAAGGACAGAGTAGGGATGGGATGGGGTCCTAGTAACCCACGGGACAGGATTGTACAACAGACTTCGCCCTCCCTCCCGAAAGAGAGAGAACCTAAAGGAACTGGCAGCCAATTTCTCTAGAATCCCACGACTCGGGACCGGAGGGCTGTCACACCCCAAGTATAAAGTTTACAACACCCAGAAGGAATGTGCATAACCTTTATATCCCCTGCGGAGAGAGCGAGAAAGAAAAAGAAAAAGAGAGAGAGAGAAAAAGAGAAAGAACGAAAGAAAAAGAAAGAGTGAAAGAAAAAAAGAAAGAAAGAGCGAAAGAAAGAAAAAGAAAAAGAGAAAGATTGTAAGAAAAAAAGGAAGAAAGAGAAAGAGAGAAAGAAAGAAAGAAAGAGAGAAAGAGAAAGAGAGAAAGAAAGAAAGAAAGAGAAAAGAGTGAAAGAAAGAGAGAAAGAAAGAAAAAGAGAGAGAGAGAGAGAGAGAGGCACAAAGATCAGCAATATTGAATTTTTATGTTAAAATATTAACAATGTAAACTGAGAGAGATCCCCAGAAACCAATCTGACTTTAAGGAAAAAAAAGACGATCGAAATTAGTTGTTTACAGTTTTCATCGGCAACAAAAGAGAACAGTCTATGGAGGTGATCTAATCTGTAAACGTGTTTTTTACAGCTATTTTGAAAAGTCGGAGAAAAGTTAGTCTTAAGTTACCTTCCTACTTTGAAAAATGGTTGGCATTAAACATCATTGGCGGTCAAAACAAATTCAAGATACGAACTCTTCCTTTCGCTGATTGAAAACCTTTGTAAGAGAGATTCACCTATCATATAAGAGTAAAAAATAGATAATTTAATCTATTTAAAAGGAATTCGATCCTACAGATCAGAGGATTTCCCGAGATAAAAAAATAAATACATAATAAATGTTTCTTTATTTTCATTTGGGATATCCAAATAGTTGTTCATGGTTAATTTCCCATCATCACGTGACCATTTGCGGTGACTGAGGGAAAGGTGAATTGGTTACTGTGGGAATGGTCGATGATGTCGTGATGGAAGTGTTTAGTTATTTTGACATGACGAAGAGTGTGTGTGTGTGTGTGTTTGTGCGTGTGTGTGCGTGTGTGTGTGGATATATAATTTTTAAGTAATATATATATTTAGTTTCTTCTTTGTTTAACCGCCGATTCGTACCTCAGTAGTTTTATATATATATATATATATGGGATGAATTTCACAATAAAACACGTGAAATGAATGAATGCTGCAAACCCACAAGGAAAAAGAAAAACGATTCCAAGGCCTTTCGTGTATTCAAAGCTACACCTCGTCAGGGAATGAAGTTAAAAGGCGAGAAGCCCATATATATATACAACGTACAGGAAAAACAAAACAATTAGCACATACTTAACAAGGGTTAATGAGAGGCAAAAGAAATTTTAACATGATATCGTCAATTTTATAAGTCCCCGAGCTGTTATTGAAATTGTTTTTAAAATGAATAAATGCACATTCTAGAATATTTCGTTCTATTATATCTCTGTTTTTAACAAGCGCTTTAGAACTATCCCACTTGATGCTATGGTTACATCTATACATATGGTTAAATAAAGCATTGGAAGTACTAGCTGTTCTACAAGCATATTTATGCTGTTTTACCCTAATATCTAACGTTTTACCGGTTTGGCCTATATATACTGAGTTACATTGTGTACATCCGATCGAATACACACATTGAGAGTTGTCAGTCCTGAATTTTTAGATTCCGAGTTATGCAATATCATGAATATTGGTACTAAATTATGTTATCCTATTTCATTTTTAGATAACTGTCTTAAGAAAGCCAAGAATAGGTATTATAATAATGTAATTGTAAAGGAATTTCAGCGTAAAAATATCCTTAGCCTACCTTACCATGTTAATTTTCAATACCTTCCAACTGTACTTAAAGCAATTGGCATTAATGTAATCTTTAAGTATAATAATACTGTTAAATCACGCCTAATAAAGAATAGCCCTGATAATGTTGTTGGTTGTGTGTATTCGATCGGATGTACACAATGTAACTCAGTATATATAGGCCAAACCGGTAAAACGTTAGATATTAGGGTAAAACAGCATAAATATGCTTGTAGAACAGCTAGTACTTCCAATGCTTTATTTAACCATATGTATAGATGTAACCATAGCATCAAGTGGGATAGTTCTAAAGCGCTTGTTAAAAACAGAGATATAATAGAACGAAATATTCTAGAATGTGCATTTATTCATTTTAAAAACAATTTCAATAACAGCTCGGGGACTTATAAAATTGACGATATCATGTTAAAATTTCTTTTGCCTCTCATTAACCCTTGTTAAGTATGTGCTAATTGTTTTGTTTTTCCTGTACGTTGTATATATATATGGGCTTCTCGCCTTTTAACTTCATTCCCTGACGAGGTGTAGCTTTGAATACACGAAAGGCCTTGGAATCGTTTTTCTTTTTCCTTGTGGGTTTGCAGCATATATATATATATATATATATATATACATGAGTAGGTATATATTTATACAACAAAAATTGAGATGAACACTGGAGACTTAAACATCCCCTAATTAGAGCGATCATTTTCTTCAGAGAAAGGTGAACAGGTAAATTTTCTTCAAATCTACAAAGGTAAGGAGACACCTTAATTAGAAAGCCAGGTAAGATAGTCTTCTGTACCGGATTATTAAGGTTTAGCCACAGGTAATGACGCTAATATAAATCACCCCACTCGTTTCTCTCTCTCTCAAATGGATTATTACGCTCTAATTGACTTATGGGGAACATTAATTACGTAATTAAGGCGAATTTGACTTAAATACACGTTATATATATATATATATATATATATATATATGCAAACGCGCTCGCGCGCACATAGGCACACACACACACACACACATATATATATATATATATATATATTTTCCTTGACGGTGTGCATCATGGGTGTGGGTGTGTATGTGCGTGCCAAGTTCTCGGATACCTTACAAAACCACGACAATCTTTAGCACACACACCGAGCTCATCACGATACGAATGTGTACGTAGCGACGCTAGTCATATCAATATAATTCCAGGCTTATTTCTTGAATTAAATTCATTACATATCACGCTAAGCTAGGTTAGGTTAATTTAATTGGCTTATCTAGATTGTTAATTATGGATAGCGACATTTAACCCAATATGATAATTGTCTCGGTTTCGTAAGGTAGACGAACGCGCGTGTTTGTGCGTGAGCGTAAGTATAGAGGTGAGATCGTATATACGAGCGTCATTTATGCATGACAAATTCCCATCTCACAAAATAAAATATTTTCTTCCTAATTTTTACATAAAATACAAAATTTATTGGACTTTTTAAAGAAACATTTGCCGCCACAGTCGTTTCACAAACCTGTATTTTACGTCAGTCACGGAAATTTATCTGTACTGTTCATACTGACCGCAGTAATCTCTGAGTTACTCTAAATACCAAGGGATTAGTTGATTTTTGTTTTTCTGATGACTAAAACACACACACACACACGCACACACACACACACACATATATGCCTGATTCTGTTAAAGAGAACTTTTTACTTTTCTCTAGGGAAGGAATTAAGGGATTATCTGTAGATTTTATCCCATTTTAGAACGACACTACAAACCGTGGTCAGGTTTTCAAAAATTCACGTTTGGGGATGATGATGTTCTTTGTGATTGCAAAGTACTTGAAAAGAGAATCTGTTTTGAAAAATTGCAAAACAGTGACTTAAAGCTAAAATCTGTAGCACTAAAAATGTCTCCCCTCCCCTCCCCTCCCCTCTCTCTCTCTCTCTCTCTCTCTCTCTCTCTCTCTCTCTCTCTCTCTCTCTCTCTCTACATGTGCATGTATGTACGTGTATATATATATATATACATATATATATAGGGTGTTTATAAAGTCCCTATCTATTTCAGTGAAAACGTAGCAAAAAGGGTAAAATTCAATAACATTATAACAGAAGGCATGCATTTAATGAATACTTAAGCATCTGATTCTACATGAGCACCATCAGTATCTCTACAGAGTTCGAATCTGTCAGCAGCATTGCGGAACACATTTTGGAGCATGACAGGGGTTATTTTTGTAACTGCTGTTACGATACGAGCACGTAAATCTTGCATATCTGCAACCCTCGTTTGATAGACGTTTGATTTGATAAAGCCCCATGCAAAGAAATCCAAGGGCGTTAGGGTCAGGAGATCGAGCTGCCAAGGGCCTGTTGCCTCCACGTCCGATCCACCGATTTGGAAATCGTTCAGTTAGGTACTCCCGAATAATGTTTGCGTAATGACAAGGTGCCCCATCTTGTTGAAAGACGACGGTGTTTAAAATGTCATCTGAATGAAGCTGGGACATTTACGCGCTCGTATCGTAACAGCAGTTATAAAAATAATTCGTGTCATGCTCCAAAATGTGTTCCGTAATGCTGCTGACAGATTCGAACTCTGTAGAGATACTGATGGTGCTCATGTAGAATCATATGCTTAAGTATTCTTTAAATGTATGCCTTCTATTATATTGTCATTGAATTTTACCCTTTTTGCTACGTTTTCACTGAAATAGATAGGGACTTTATAAACACCCTGTGTATATATATATATATACAGGGCGTCCCCAAAAAATGTATACACACTTTAAATAATTATAAAGGCAGTGTTTATTAAAATACATTTCATTTTCAAAATGTAATAGAATCTACAGACATTATTTAATTGTTTTGTCAACGCCTGTTTTCAAACTGACGTCCGTTCTGGTCCAGGCACTGCTGATAACGCGAAGCAATGGAATCGCAAACATCACGAAACATTTCGTTTGGTATTTGTGTGCATTCTCGTTCAATGGCTGCTCTCAATTCAGCGACTGTTGCAGGTTTTATAGCGTAGACTTTGTCTTTAAGTACCCCATAAAAAAAGTCTAGTGGTGTGAGGTCTGGTGAACGCGGAGGGTATTCTACGAAACCCCTTCGTCCAATCCACATCCACATCGTGCCAAGTACCACCCGCAATACTCCACTCTTCGGTCCGGATCATCATCTTCATTAATAGCATGGACTAATCTTGGAATGTAACTTTTCCATTGACAGCGCTTCAAAATGCGTTGGACAGACGATTCTGAAATTCCTACCTCACGACTCGCTTGCCGCACAGATTTTCTTGGACTTTGGTGATACGTTTCCAGTACTCTTTCTTGCTTTGTGGGGCTTGTCGATGTCCGTGGTCTTCCGGAACGCTTCTTGTGGACATTCTGAACAGTTCCATCGGCTTCAAAACTTATCTCTAATTCGAGTGATGGTAAGTCGCGTTGGTGGATCTGTTTGAAACTCCCTCCTAAACTGTCTTTGCACTTCAACTGCGTTTTCACACTTCCAGTAGCATTTTAGAATGAATTTCCTTTGTTCAAAGCTTAGTCTGACTGCCATTATTAATTGTAATGGGTTTAACTTGGAAAGAAAGAAACATCAATTGAGCTATCAGCTGTTAAAGTGTGTATACATTTTTTTGGGACGCCCTGTATATATATATATATATAATATAATATATATATATATATATAAGGAAACATATAAGTTTACCTTTAAAAATAAATAAATAAAAAACGAGAGGGATATTTTTTAATTAAAAAAATTCTCTCTTCTAAAAACAATAAAAAAAGTTTTTAATTTCGATACGTCCTGTTACCAAATTATTTTTTTTTTTTTTTTTTTTTTACAGCCTTTGTAAACAATAAATGAAATACATTTTACAGTTGTTCGCTCCTCTATTTTTTTACATTCTTCTTTAATTTTTTAAAATTATTTTTCTCTCTTACACTCATTTGGGGCTGTAAAAAATGAGTATTGACAAGCTAAGCTTGAGAAAAATTCTCTGCAAAAACTGAGGCACCGAAAGTAAAAACGTTTTTTAAGGAATTGTTTTCCTTTAATAGATAAAACCGATTAAATTATATATATATAATATGTGTGTTTGTGTTCTTTGTCTCTCCTAAGAAACCGCGACAATTATTAGGATACACACGAAGCTGGTTGGGACTCGAACATGCGTGTAATGACGTAAGTAGTGGTGTCACCATAGTTACACTCTTTTTTTTTTTATTAAATTTGAAATCATTAAGATAAAAAAGGATATGATGAGTAGGTTAGGTTAGGTTAGGTTACGTTTGATTATGCGAGGTGGATGTTTAGGTTATTTAAATTAGGTTAAATATTGCTGTCTACAAATGATAATGAAAAATATAGTAGTTTCGTAAAGTAGCCAAACTTTTGTGTGTGGTGTGTGTGTGTGTGTGTGTGTGAAAGAAAGTGAAAGAAGCAATTTTCAGGCTTATTTCTTTTCTACAGGAAATGGAAAAGCGTAAATGAAAGAATCCTTTTTAGTCCCAAATGGAACGAAGGAAGAACCTAATGGTTGACAGATGGCCAAATTAAAATAATTAAATACTCCATTTTCTTCTTCTTATTATTTATATTCACTTATTTCTTTTAAAT
>JAJOZX010007248.1:182500-224950 GCA_023014485.1 Bathynomus jamesi | reverse complement strand
ATTTTTTGTGTGAATCGGATAGCCGAGCAAGAACTCAGCACTGGATGAAAAAAGGAATGGCCACGCAGTCACCTGACACCTGGTTCTAAAAACATTCAACGTGAAAGTTTGGTTGACACGAAGAAAGTCCTTTTACCTCCGCTTCACATAAAAATGGGCTTCATGAAGCAATTTGTTAAGGCCTTGGACGAAGATGGAAATTGTTTTAAGTATCTGTGTGGTAAATTCCCAACTCTTTCGGAAGCAAAATTGAAAGAAGGAATTTTCGTTGGTCCCCAGATTAGAAAACTGACTTTGGATGAACACTTTGAAAGAACAATGAACAATCTTGAAAAAGAAGCGTGGATTGCTTTCAAGGATGTTATCAACAAGTTTTTGGGGAACAACAAGTACCCAAATTACCAAAACATTGTGAACAACATGCTAAATAAATTCAAAGAGTTGGGTTGTAATATGAGTTTAAAATTACATTTCTTACATTCACACTTGGATTACTTCCCTGAGAATCTCGGAGCATTCAGCGAAGAACAAGGAGAACGATTTCACCAAGACATCAAAGAAATGGAGAAGAGATATCAGGGAAAGTAGGACATCAGCATGATGGCTGATTACTGCTGGATGTTGAAACGGGATACTCCAGAATTATTACATAAAAGAAAAGGAGCAGCGCGTACATTCGAGACTAAAAGGCATAGATCTCACGAGAAAACTCAGGACAAATAAAGATGAATATGTAATTGACGTTAATGGTCTTCTTTCTTTTTAAAGTTGTTTGCATTTGTAATTAGTATAACAAAGCGAAATAGGTACCTAATGTAAATTGAAATAAATAATATTTATTTATGTTGTTTTTTCCCTTCCAGTTTGCAGAAAATTCTTACGTGATAGAAAAAAATGGACACCTTATTCGAAATCAGCGTAGTTGAATTATATAAAATCAGTTATTAGTAAGAAAACAACTCTTACAAAGTTCTCATTCGCAGTCCTGTTATTATATTATTATTATTATTATACATATATCCCACTACGGGATGAACGCGCTCTTCATTCAGATGATGTACCGACCTTTTACATGGTTTGCACTCCATGGAAAACTGGGATCTTTTCCGTTTCATGTACTGTTTCCGATTTTGTTGAAAATGAGATATTTAATGTAGAGTTTTACGCTGATTTCAAATATTTACGTCGTTTTGGGAGAAATGAGCGGTTCAAAAGTTTTTTTATTGTAATTTTGTATGGGATATAATGCCCGGTTAGGTTAATTGAATACCCGGTTAGGTCAACTGTATGCCCTTGACGATTGGTTAGGTTAAGTTGTGATATTTTCGTTAAAACTAACAAAAATATCACTACTTAACCTAACCAATCATCAAGGGCGTACAGTTGGCCTAACCGGGCATTCAGTTGACCTAACCGGGTATTCAATTAACTTAACCAAACAGAAAAATAACGGTCGAAATCTATTCACACAAATATTTAGTGACATAAGCCAATATTACTAAAGAATACAATAACTCTTGTATTAGTTTTCAGTTGTATTGTTATAGTTTTTGACCTAATACAAAATTACAATAACAAACATACCTTTGAACTGCTCATTTCTCCATAAAAAGACTTACATTTTTGAAATGAGCGTAAAATTCTACATTAAATATCTTATTTTCAACAACATCGGAAACAGTACATGAAACGGAAAAGAACCGAAAACTGTAGTTCCTCTCTATCACATGACCCTTATGAAGGAGGTTAAATAATCTTAAAACATAAACATACGTGAAATTATGAGGGAACGATCTGAGATGGACTCTACAGTATTTACATTTAAAAATACTACAATGATTTTCCCAAAGCCTTGCAAAATGTGAGCTCTTGAGATTAAAGTACAAAGAGGAGACCTAATGTGTGTGTGTGTGTTCCTTTAAATATGGATGTAAGTTCAATGTTAGGCTGACCATGTTAAACTTTATTAAATTGCTTTCATACATTTCCACCCTTATATTTGATTATGGTTTACTTTCACTTATAATCAACAAACTGAGAGAAATGCGGGCTTATATTTTATTAGACCACACTGTCTGACATAAGCCCTAGCGTGTAATGTTGGTTAAAACGTAGCCTTCAGGTCTTCACTGCGGCCAAAATCTTGTCAATTCTTTATGTTAAGACCTAGGTTAAAGTTAAAAGCTAATATATTAAATTTAAATTTCTTCTGCTACAAAATACCATATTTAATTTTAGCTTATTTTCATTTCTAACAAATAGGAGGAGAGTAGCTTAGGCCTATCGCTGTTATGAATTTTTGCTGAACACAGTAATTACGATGTACGTCGATTCACAGCGTAAAAACATTAGCGTTAAGCGATTGTTTTTACTTTTGAATCTACGAGAAACACTTCAAACGAGTCAATAATTAACAAAGCATTAATTTATGTATAAAATATTGGCTAATATTAAGTTTCAAGAAACCAGATTACACTAGATTCGGTGGTCAATTTACGAGTAGATTGGTTTATTTCCCACGTGACTAATTTCGGTCAGTCAGGATTTTTGTAATAAATTTAAACTTTGACCCCTCCCCCCTAAAAAACTGGTCTCCGTGAAACTTAATAGTTACCAATTACTTAATACAATAATATAATAAAGACTGCTGAGAATCAAATTCTCTGTCATTTTCCTTTAAAATAATCCCTTTATGGGCCTATAATAATTAAAGTCAGTCCACGCCTGAATATAAATAATTTCATAAAAAAGATTTTGAACAGAAAACTTGAAGCCAGTGACAGCTTAACATTTAACTTAAGTTCACGAGTCACTAATATTTGGAATGCAGCTTCACAAATTATTACCAATACTAAATTCATTTAATGTGTAGTTCAAAATTGTAATAGTTGTGTTCTTCTGTAAATTTGATGAGTGAGTGACTGGGTTTTGCTTGTTTTCACAAAAGCGTATGAAATATTATCGAAGCTTAGCATGATTAAATATACTGTAGGTAGACTTAGGAACAGTCAATAAATTCGCGAAATTCTTTCCTTAAAAACCAGTAATAGTCATTC
Source organism: Bathynomus jamesi (assembly GCA_023014485.1). Classification (NCBI taxonomy): domain Eukaryota; kingdom Metazoa; phylum Arthropoda; class Malacostraca; order Isopoda; family Cirolanidae; genus Bathynomus; species Bathynomus jamesi. The sequence goes on along the minus strand of JAJOZX010007248.1, from coordinate 221,894 downwards.
CAGAAATTTATTGACTGGACCTATTGTGTATATATTTTGATTACCTTGGTTTTGCTTCCCAACGAATTGTTCATTCTGATGAAGGTTAAGCTTGCTACTCCACTCTGAACCTACACCTTACCGTGCAATCCGAACTACGACCCACCACAGGTGGTCAGAAATTACAAAGTCCTTTTGCCCGGATCCAATCTCACGACCTCTCGATCAGCAGTCCAGCGTCTTGACCACTAGGCTTCTCAGTGTACACATTTATCTACCAACCAATTTTTATTGTATGGAAGGATGGAGAGCTGGGTTTGCTGTGCGCCGACTGCCGTCACCGGGAATCGAACCCGGGCCTGGTGGATTCGTAGTCAGCAATGCTAACAACTACATATACGTGTGTGTGTGTGTGTGTGTTCGCGCGCGCGGAAAGCCCAGATAGTCTTTTGGGAAGATCATTATTTCAGTGCTTTTTATTAAAGTGTAAACAGAGAACGTCTCAAATCGCTCCCTCATAACTGGAGGTGTGTTTGTGTTTTAAGATTGGTCAACCTCCTTCGTGACGTCAAACGTCATGTGACAGAGGGGATTTATAATTTTTTGTTGGATCCGAATCTTCTAAAGGTCGTTATATCTTCAGAATACAAAAGACGGTCCCGGATCTAACCACAACACAGACCCACTGTTGGTTGGTCTCCGTCGTACATGGCCAGTGTCGTAACACCGTTTCCCGTCGATCAGCGAATTTAAGCGACATTGGCTGTGGATTGTGGATAGTAGTTAGATAGGAGACTGTCCTCCGCGTCCAGATTATGTAGCGACCCGTGGTTCGGAGCCCACGTAAAGTTGTAGACCCCCTCCATGATATGACTTTAGATGTGTAGGTTAAACAACCCCAATATTACATCCCAATGTCGCTTAACTTCGCTGATCTCACGGGTAACGATGTGTGAAGTAGCTACTACGTAACTCTCATAATTGGATGGTTCAATTTTATCTACAGGTTATCTGTGTAGTTGAACTTAAGGTTTCATTGTAACGCTTCGTACGTAAATATAGTTATTTATTGACTGGACCTATTGTGTATATATTTTGATTACCTTGGTTTTGCTTCCCAACGAATTGTTCATTCTGATGAAGGTTAAGCTTGCTACTCCACTCTGAACCTACACCTTACCGTGCAATCCGAACTACGACCCACCACAGGTGGTCAGAAATTACAAAGTCCTTTTGCCCGGATCCAATCTCACGACCTCTCGATCAGCAGTCCAGCGTCTTGACCACTAGGCTTCTCAGTGTACACATTTATCTACCAACCAATTTTTATTGTATGGAAGGATGGAGAGCTGGGTTTGCTGTGCGCCGACTGCCGTCACCGGGAATCGAACCCGGGCCTGGTGGATTCGTAGTCAGCAATGCTAACAACTACATATACGTGTGTGTGTGTGTGTGTGTGTGTTCGCGCGCGCGGAAAGCCCAGATAGTCTTTTGGGAAGATCATTATTTCAGTGCTTTTTATTAAAGTGTAAACAGAGAACGTCTCAAATCGCTCCCTCATAACTGGAGGTGTGTTTGTGTTTTAAGATTGGTCAACCTCCTTCGTGACGTCAAACGTCATGTGACAGAGGGGATTTATAATTTTTTGTTGGATCCGAATCTTCTAAAGGTCGTTATATCTTCAGAATACAAAAGACTGTCCCGGATCTAACCACAACACAGACCCACTGTTGGTTGGTCTCCGTCGTACATGGCCAGTGTCGTAACACCGTTTCCCGTCGATCAGCGAATTTAAGCGACATTGGCTGTGGATTGTGGATAGTAGTTAGATAGGAGACTGTCCTCCGCGTCCAGATTATGTAGCGACCCGTGGTTCGGAGCCCACGTAAAGTTGTAGACCCCCTCCATGATATGACTTTAGATGTGTAGGTTAAACAACCCCAATATTACATCCCAATGTCGCTTAACTTCGCTGATCTCACGGGTAACGATGTGTGAAGTAGCTACTACGTAACTCTCATAATTGGATGGTTCAATTTTATCTACAGGTTATCTGTGTAGTTGAACTTAAGGTTTCATTGTAACGCTTCGTACGTAAATATAGTTATGTCTGAAACGTTACTACACACTCAATGAACGCGTAACAGTGATCTATATATACACCCCCCCGCAAGGGGGTTCTAAGCTCGTGCTCTTGAGTGCTCTTTGTGCTCGTTTGTACGTGCTTGTTCCTGGAGGTTTCACGTGTGCCCTCCCAGCCCTAGCACCCAAGGATGATGGGGCTCGACCCTGCAGTCCTTGTCATCCTTGGTCTTTTTCCACTTCGACTGTCCCCTCCACCCTTTCTTTTTTCTCTGTTTTTCCTCTCACTTTTTCTTTGTTTTTCCGCCGCGATATGTCCTTTTAAAGAGAGGCGAATCGGTTCTTCCCGAACTTAAAAAAAAAAAAAAATATATACACATCGATTACCTGCGAGGGAGGGGGTGGAGAGGTAGGTTAAGAAGTTTGACATTTTTGGCTTTCAGCCTTTCGATTTTTCCTTTATTGAATCATTGAACAAAAATAAATAATTAAGCTAGATTAAATTAGATTATGTAAGGTTAAATTTAGCATAGATTAGGCTGAGGTCATGTTAAGTTAATTTGGTTAAGTTAATTTAAAAATTAGTTTAATGTGTCTTTATAATTTTTTTTGGGCAAAAAAGTTTAGTTTTGGAACCGACATTTATGGAATGTATTTTTGATGTGGGTATTTTAGATTTACGGATAATATTAACTCGCTACTCGACAGTAATTTACAGGGTATAACATATATACTCGCTTCTTACCTTCATTCAAGCTAGCGAGAATCTATAAGGTATGTCCCCGCATATATATATATGATGAAAACCCACAAGCGAAAACAAAAATGATTGCTCGTGCTTTCGTGTACTCAACAGTACACCTCATCAGGAAATGAGATTCCCCTGACGAGGTGTGATAATGAATACACGAAAGGCCTTGGAATTATTTTTTTCTTTTTTCTTGTAGGTTTCCATCATTTATTCATTTCACGTGTTTAAGTGTGAAATTCATCTCTCTCTCTCTCTCTCTCTCTATATATATATATATATATATACACACGTGGAACAGTGAAATTAATTTCAGTGTTCCTGAGTATGTCATTAGACGAAAGCGCTCGAACACTATTTCCTGTTTTCTTTTTCCTTCGTGTTTATTTTCATCATAAATATCATTCACGTGTTACTTCCATGAAATACTTTTCATATATACACAGAAGGTCGTAAAGAATGGATTTGAAAATTTTGGAAAAATGTTTGCTCATAACCTTTGAAAATTTAATTGAGCCCGGGTAGTTTTTGCTTGTTACGTATTTTGTCTCGTTTTTTACTTTTATCTTTTCCGATTTTTTTTTCATCTTAACTTCTTCGCTTTTAGTCATACTAAACTCCATCCACTATGAGAGCTTATATTAGAAGAATTATTCTTGGAAAATAATAGTTAGCCCTAAAAAATATTAACCTTATATTTACTTTTCATTGTACTAAGCCAGCAAAAGTTGAAATTTTTTTTTTTTAACACAATCTTATGAGGAAAACTTTAAAATGATTAGATAGTATTCTTTAAAAAAAAACTTGTGTTCACTATATCATCACCTTTGAAATAAATCGAACTAAAAGTATAAGAAAAAATATATACAGTTATTTATGGGTTGTAATACACTCGTATAATACAAGTTTTTTTGTATTTAAGAAGTTGAGTATTTTTAGCATGTGAAACATCGAGTTATATTGTATGAGCATTTAATTAACTTTAATCGTGTTCAATCATTAGTTTTTTGGGTGACCAGTGCATAAAATTAGAGAAGGTTCAAGTGTGATTAAGATTTCTGAAAACCAGTGATGTCGTAATGTGTGCTTCCTGAATAGTGAAATTTGAAATTAGGTACCAGAAATAAAATTCCATTAGTACTGCAATAATAATAATAATAATTGATGATGATGATGATAATAATCATAGAAGTAAATGAAGAGTACAGTGTAGATGGCAGCTACATTTATTACGAGAGAAATATTACGTCATGAATCAATTCATGGTTACCGGTTCCATAGCAATGAATCAGATTATAATTTTTCCAGATTATCTCTTTCGGTATTATGTATGACGCCTGGCTCAGAAGAATCCCCGATGAGCCGGGCGTACCTGGCTGTGTATGGTAGAGACTGGAAAGTACAAGAAACCAACTCACTACTTCACCAGGCCAACTCGAGAGGAGGGGCGATTAGCTTGACCTTCGTGAAATGAGGAATCATCGCTCAGAACCTTTGAATGGTTGAAAGGTATATATATATATATAGGTGACTGCCTCTTCATTCAGATAATGTACCGACCGTTTACATGGTTTGCATCCCATGAAAAACTAGTTCCTCCTATCACATGACCTTTACCTTATGAAATAGGTTAAATAAATAATCTTAAAACATAAACATACGTCAAATTATGAGGGAACGATCTGGGATGGTCTCTATTTATTTACACTTACAAATACTAGAATAATTTTCCCAAAACCTTGGAAAATGTGAGCTCTTGAGATTAAAGTGCAAAGAGGAGGAGACCTAATGTGTGTGTGTGTGTGTGCAGGCGCGTATTTACATATGGGCCAAATGGGCCATGGCTTAGGGCGGCAAATTTTAGGGAGCGGCAAAATTTTGAAGGCAGTAAAATTTTGGAGGAAACGTCGTTAACAAGAAAGGTAACAAGAAAGCACTTTTTAGGTAGAGAAAAAAATCCAAATTTTCTGGTATTTTTTTAGCCAAAAAAACGGAGAAAAGTTAGTACCACTTATATTTTATTTCAGATTTATTGTTTACACTTTACAGAGTATCAAGACAAAAATTGGCCAATTATTTTGTTTAAGGTTTTCTCTATAAAATTGAATTTATATTTTTTCTATTTTGCAACTTTGAACTTTGAAACTGGATAACACTTAAAATTTAAAGACAAGATTGTGTTTATCTGAGTTTAGTAGAGTAATGGTATTTATACAAGGTAAGAACAAGGCAGTTTTTAAGTCAATTTTGAATTTTTGATGTTAACTTAACTGCCTATATGTAGTTAGCTGTTAGAGGCCTACTGAGCCTGGCTGAGTTATTTTTTAAAATATATAATTATAATGTATTTTATTAATTTTAATAATATATTTCTATGTAAAAATATATTATTTATATTTTTACTTAATTTCAGATGTATTTGTTTACAGATATTTTTGTAAAACCTTATTTGAAACACAGCTTGTCAACGGAGAGGTGAAGAGAACATATTTAATGTATTCGGAGAGCACAGGCTCAGTTTTCTGCGTTCCATGTCAGTTATTTGGTGGAACTACTAAAATTGGTAAGGAAGGATTTGATGAGTGGAAGCATGGCAGTGAAGCATTAACAATCCATGGAAATTCCTCTGGACATAAGTCATGTGTGTTAGCTATGAAAATGAGAAGTTCAACTCTCGGAAGAATTGACAGACAACTTTGCTAAGAAATTGATGAGAAGTAGTATTGGAGGAGTGTTTTACAACGAGTTGTTGCAGTGGTCCGGTCGGTCACTGGCATCTCATGGTTTACCTTTCAGGGGTTACATTGAGAAATTTGGTTCTGTCCACAGTGGAAACTTTATAATGGCTTTGGAACTTATTGCTGAATTTGACCCTTCTCTGGCGGAACACATTGCAAAATACAAAAATCCAGGAAAAGGTCATACCTCATACTTGTCTTCGTTTACATGTGAGCAATTCATGAAACTAATGGCTGATAAATTTACGAAACAAATAACTGAAGAAGTAAAATGTGCGAAGTACTATTCCATTATTGTGGACTCCACGCCAGACATATCACATGTCGATGAACTTGCAGTTAATCTGAGATACGTAAAAGAAGCTGGGCATCCCTTAGTACGATTTTGGCAGTCCTTCCAAGCGTAGGCCACAAATCAGAGCAGCTTTTCAACTCAGTTTCCAGCATATTAAAAATGCATGATCTCGCCATTGCAAACTGCAGAGGACAGTCGTATGATAACGCTCCCAACATGTCAGGAACTTACTCTGGCTTGTAAGCCAGAATAAAAGAAGCGTCCCCAGTAACAGTTTACGTACCGTGCTCTGCACACTCATTAAATTTGAGTGGACAGTGTGCAGCAAGTTGCTGTAAGGAAACCATTGATTTTTTTGCACTTCTCCAAAATATTTACATGTTCTTCACTGCCTCCACTCACCGTTGGGAAATACTACAAAATCATTTTATCAAATCTGAAAATGTAACGCAAAAGAGCTTGTCAGACACTCGATGGTCATCCCGTGAAGAATCGTGTAGGAGTCTCAATAAAGACTGGGGAGAAGTTATAGAGGCACTTAGTCCATTGAAGATGAATCAGAAAAGCCTTGCACACACAGTGAAGCATCAGGCTACCTCAATCAACTACAACGCCTTGAAACTACAATTCTTTCTTTAATGTGGGGTGACATTCTGGAAAGGTTCAATGCTACTAGTAAACAGCTCCACGCAATTAATATTGATCTTGGTGTCGTAGCAGAACTGTATGCATCATTGACATTCTATATAAAAGATGGAAGAGACAACTTCGACTTTTATGAAGAAGCAGCAATTAAGAAATCATCTATCCGCGAATATGAAGTTACAATGAAAAGAAAAAAGAAAAGAAAATTTCGAGTCGACGAAACTCGCGAAGGCGAGGTAGAATTAGATGGACGGAGGAACTTCTTCATTAATACTTATCTTCTGGTACTTGGCAGATTATACTGCCCAACACCAATTTTGCTGATTTAATTCTAACACCTGTTTTTAGGTAACTTTGGTGTGCTGATTTCAAAATTCACCTAGTTTTTGCCTATCACGTCAGGTTTTCGAGCAATCAAATGCGGATATTTTGGCAGGGTTATGCCCAATTTTTTTTCTTTTCAAAAAATAAGTTTTTACATACTCAGAATCAGCATGGAAACGTAAACAATTGTGCAGGGAGTGAACTTTAATATAATGGTAATATTGACACACAAAGTGATTAAATGTTTAAATAAGCAAAAAATGAATCCATGATCATGACGTTACGCTCACACCTGGGGAAATCACAGATACCCAAGATTTTAATATGTTGTACATGACCTTTAGATTTAATGCACAGATTTACGTATTCCACAGATAAAATTTTAACAGCAAAACAGCTGTTAACAGGTCTCAAAAATCATCAATTTTGATAAGCGCCCTTCATGGATCACCCAAAATAGGCATATTGCATTGCACATTGCACGAAAACCTGATGTGATGGACAAAATCTAAGGTGATTTCTGAAATGTGCACATCAATATTATCCAGAAACAGGTCTTAGAATTAAATCAGCAGCAAAAAATGTTTTTTTGTTGGGCAGTGTTATTGTCGGAATTAAACCGTCGCAAAGATGTGTATGAAAACCTCTATGCACGGTTTGCATTTTTTACAAAAGTCACCACCTTGAATCCTACAGATATAACAGCCAATGCTATTAAGCTTTGGGAATTTTACAAGGATGATTTGGCGGAAACATTTGTCATTGAGTATGTTCATTTCCGTGGGTTTCTTCTGAATTTGGAGAAAACTCCTACGAGCATTCTTGAGATGAGTGAGATGATTCAAGCAAAAGGATTAAAAGAAGTTTACCCATATGTTGATATTGCGCTCAGGATCTTTCTATGTACGCCGTCTTCCAGTTGTTCTGTCGAAAGATCTTTTTCTATACTGCGACGACTAAAGAACTACCTACGGTCAGTGATGTCAGAAAATCGTCTCAACTCTTTAGCTATCCTTAGTATTGAATCGGAACTCACGAGAGCTCTTAGCTATGGAGATCTTATTGACTCCTTCGCTGCTCAGCAATCTCGGCGGAAACTGCTTTCAGTATTCTACAACGGTCTATTTCATAACTAAACATAAAGATCGTAAAGATAACCTACAATGTATTTCTTTTCACACATTTAAGGGATTGTTATATATATATATATATATATATATATATATATATATAATATAATATATATATGTGTGTGTGTAAAGAACGACGCTTGTGTAGAAGAGCGTTCCGCACAAGATGAGGAGGGAGAACGAACAAATGAAAAATGAGGTACCAACCGGAATCGAACCCGGGATCATCCGATTGCCGGTCAGATATGCTATCCACTACATTTTTCATTCGTTCGTTCTCCCTCCTCACCTTGTTCGGAACGCTCTTCTACACAAGCGTCGTTCTTTACATTAATTATACTGTGTTTGCAGTTAAAATGTATATATGTACGGCATGCGAAGGTGCCCCCTCAGGGCATTGGTTTCTGCTCGTATGTAGGAGAATTACGACTTCTGATTGATCGAGGTCCATGGTGTAGTGGATAGCATATCTGACCGGCAATCGGATGACCCCGGGTTCGATTCCCGGGTGGTACCTCATTTTTCATTTGTTCATTCTCCCTCCTCATCTTGTGCGGAACGCTCTTCTACACAAGCGTCGTTCTTTACATTAATTATACTGTGTTGTTTGCAGTTAAAAAAAAAAATGTATTATGATTGATATAAAAATATCTTATATACAGGGTGTACATAAAGTCAGGATCTATTTTTGTGAAATAATTATTTTTTCTATTTTTCTTTTTAGAAGCCCCTAGAATGAATACAGAAGAGCGTGTGGCAATAGTAATTTGGCGAATCGAGGGAAAGAAATACAATGACATCAGAGAGAAGTTTAGAAGGAGATTTCATAAGCCGGGGCCAATAGACAAGACAATACGAAAATTGGTGAACAAATTTAAAGGAACGGGATCTGTAAATGATGAAGCAAGATCAGGACGACCGTGTATGTCAGATCTTACCGTGAATGCAGTACGCGGAATTATCACTGAGGAGCCACGTACGTCCGTTCGTGCTGCATCACACAGACTCGGCCTCCCGACGTCATCTGTGCACAAAATTCTGAAAGTTAATTTGCAGAAGAAAAGCTATCATTTGCAGGTTTTACATGATTTACATGAGGAAGATTTCCCTCGACGAAGTGCTGTGTGTGCTGATCTCGTAGAACAAATCTGGAGTGATAATTTAATGGACAACATTCTCTTTAGTGATGAAGCCACTTTCCATACGTGTGGAAAAGTAAATCGCCATAACTGTCGAATTTGGGCAGATGAAAGACCGAATGATTTCGTCCAAAATTGGGAAAGAGACTCACCTAAAGTTAATATCTGGATGGGTTTAACAAAATCTAAGGTTTATGGTCCTTTTTTCTTTGCTGAAGCTACAGTTACGGGGCTTATTTATCTGGACATGTTGCAGCAATTCCTTGAACCTCAGCTGATTGGGGATAGGATTGTTAGTACCGTCGTCTATCAACATGATGGTGTTCCTTGTCACTATGCCAAAATTGTTCAGGATTATCTAAATGGACGTTTTCCAAATCGCTGGATCGGACGCGGAAGCAACAGACCTTGGCCAGCGAGATCACCAGATTTAACCCCTTTAGATTTCTTTGCATGGGGCTTTATCAAATCGCACGTCTATCAGACGAAGATTACGAGTCTTGAAAACTTACGTACACGTATACGAACTGCTGCAGATAACAACCCCGCAAATGCTCCAGAATGTGTTTAGAAATGCTGCGGAACGATTTGAGCTGTGCAGGGATACTGATGGGCGTCACGTCGAATCCTACTCTTAATTATTTAGTAAATGTTACCACTTTATCATTTTATGATTGAATTCCATATAATTTCCAAGTGCTTCACAAAAATAGATCTTGACTTTATGTACACCCTGTATTAAGATATGTTTTGCTAGAGTAAATGCCTAAACCATTTGACTGCATTTTACTGAAAACCCTTATATCAAATAACTATTTATTGCTAAATGGTAACTTCGTAAGTTTCTGAAGGGCGGCTAAATCAGTATGACTCTTGGCGCCAGGAAATCTAAATCCGCCCCCCCGTGTGTGTGTGTGTGTGTGTGTGTGTGTGTGTGTGTGTTCCTTTAAATATGGATGTAAGTTCAGTGTCAGGCTGACAAACATTTCTGAACATGGAAATGGACGAGATTTTGAATTGATTCAAGGGTTTAGCTAGGTTTAGCGAACACTATTATTAAGTTAGCCTAATTTCTACCTCACACACAGAGGTATATCCTCACACCCAATTTGTGTGTGTTTTTTCGCGCGCGCGGAAAGAACAAATAGTCTTTTGGGAAGACGGTCCCCGATCCAACCACAACACAGACAGACCCACTGTTTGTTGGTCTCCGTCGTACATGGCCAGTGTCGTAACACCGTTTCCCGTCGATCAGCGAATTTAAGCGACATTGGCTGTGGAGAGTAGTTAGATAGGGGACTGTCCTCCGCGTCCAGATTATGTAGCGACCCGTGGTTCGGATTCCACGTAAAGCTGTAGGTCCCCTCCGTCATATGACCTTAGATGTTGCGAATGAGGTTAAGCAAAACCAATAATTATTATATATATATATATATATATATATATATATATATATATATATATATATATATATATATATATATATATATGGGATTGAACTCAGAATGGCCCCCTAATGCTCTTTCATGATACACACAGACCGTGTATGGAACAAGGAACTCTTCTGTGAAAATTAAATCCACTATAGTTTGAATAGGTAATGGTAAATGACAAACACTATAGTTTTTTCTTTTTCATGATGTTAGCCCGACGTGGACTAAAAATGCAATTGTTACCCCTTTTTCTTTGATGTATTCAATCCGACGCGAATGCAGCGAGTCTTTTGCTTATATTGAGGTTCTGGATACAGTAGGCTAGGTGTAGATGTATACTCTAGATGGAGCACCGATAATTCAGCGCAGGACAATTCAGCGCAAGACAATTTAGCGCCGACAATTCAGCGCAAGTCAGTACAGTTAAAAGTTTAGTTAAAAATAATAAAAATAAATCGCAATAAATAAAAAAGAGAAAAATTTGTATATTTATATATATGCTAAATTGGGTCTGTATCAAAGGAGTGACATTTCAAAGGAGTGACATTTCAAAGGAGTGACATTTCAAAGGAGTGACATTTCAAAGGAGTGACATTTCAAAGGAGTGACATTTCAAAGGAGTGACATTTCAAAGGAGTGACATTTCAAAGGAGTGACATTTCAAAGGAGTGACATTTCAAAGGAGTGACATTTCAAAGGAGTGACATTTCAAAGGAGTGACATTTCAAAGGAGTGACATTTCAAAGGAGTGACATTTCAAAGGAGTGACATTTCAAAGGAGTGACATTTCAAAGGAGTGACATTTCAAAGGAGTATAATTATTAAAATTTTATTTAAAAAAACAAAATTTGTTAGAATTGTTAAAATTAAGATTTTATTTAAAAAACTAGAAACCTAACCTAACCTAACAGTTGCAAGCCTCTCTTCCCTCTGGATTTGTTCTTTCTTCTTTATTGGTATTTTCGCGCTGAATTGTCTTGCGCTGAATTGTCTTGCGCTGAATTGTCTTGCGCTGAATTGTCCTGCGCTGAATTGTCGGGTCACGACTCTGGATCTTGTTCCAAAGCTGGATATTATCTGCTTTGTAGATAGCTGGTCAGGAAAGCTATATTTTTGGGGCTTTTTGGTGAGTGACCCGTTGCCCACGTCGGGTTAACATCATGAAAAAGAAAAAACTATAGTGTTTGTCATTTTAACTTTATAGTCCGGTAGCACAGACCCTGATTTTACTGGAACCCTGCATTGTTTGTTATAAAGCAAATTTTTACATATTTTGAAAGCTTATACCATCCCATTCAAGAATCCATCGGGTGTACACATGATTGGGGGGGGGGATGATCCCCCTCTTGGCTTTTTCAATATGGCCGGCGAAACTGAAAAATCCCATATCCTGGTCAATACTTTATGGATTTTGATGATCTTGGTGTCATTTCTAGGGTTTTTTAGGATGATGAGTCGATCTGGAGGGGTTGCAGATACTTTGGGAGTCGTTTTGAACCACATTCGTCAATACTCAAGGTCATTGGAGGTCAAACGCCCCCCGAAATAAGGAATATCCCATATCCGGGCAGTCGTGGAGATATTTTGGTGATCTTACTGTCGTTTTTATGGTTTTGGGCGAGACTGAGTAGATCTATAGGGTTTAAAATGAAATCAGGGATTATTTTCCCCATGGTAAGGTGAATTCCAATATGTCTAATTATTCCTCTTATTTTTTTCAGGTTGTTGAGATTATTGCTGATGGTGCTGCCCACCTGGTGGTTTGATGACGTCTTGGTTCTGCTGATTCCAAAATTGTTTTTTGACTGCTGAAAATGGGGAATATGAAGAAGATCGCCAATCACTTCATCATTCCCTTTCTAAGTGCATGGACCCAATGGATCCAGAGTCACATCCGGGAGGCAACTTATACAATATTCAGACAGGGCAGCTTGCATCTCCAGATGCCAATGCCGATAGAGCTGTTACTATTGGAAAGAGGGAACTGGCACAGTACGAGTCATCATGGCCACAAGGCTTTTATTGTACAATTTCCAAACATGTCAGTAGTATGGGTGCATAATGGGAGAGTGCAGGAATGTTGCAGAGATAATGATCAATGTTGCAAAGGGGTGGGTGGGTATGCACTGAAGGGGGAGGGTATGCAATGAAAGGGGGGAGAGGGTTATGCAACAACTCAATGCTGCAAAGGGGGAAGGGGAATGTTGCAGGTGCAACAAGGGGTCATGAAACTTGGAGGCGGCGTTATCTCCCAAGAGAAAGACAGGAGAAGGAGAGAAAGGAAGAGAGGTGTTCACCTGGCAGGAGCCAAGTGCATATTAACACCAGCCGACCCGCCGCTGTTTTATTAGTTGTAAATCAGCCAGTTGGCTTAGAAGGCGTAAATGGCTTGTACAGGCTGAGTTGCCAGGTTGTGCTATTTTTTTTAATTAAAGCCTATATTATTGAGTGTTGGCTTAGAAGGCGTAAATGGCTTGTTCAGGTTGAGTTGCCAGATTGTGCCATTTATTTAATTAATTCTTAACAGTTGGCTTAGAAATCCGTCAGTAGGTCTAGAAGGCGTAACCAGCCATTTGGTATAATTGTTTACAACCAAAATAATTAAATAAAATATTACATCATTGTTTATTAAATATTGGAAATATATAGAAAATAAATATACATTTGAATGATAAAAAAAATTAAAAATAATAATAGTTTAAGAAATATGAACGAGGAATATGTATATAATCAAAAAATATAACCGTCAATATAACAGTATAGGACAAATAATATATATATATATATATATATATATATATTATATATATATATATAACACAATTATATTATTGAAATATATAGAAAATAAATACACATTGGAATGATCAAAAAACAAAATAAGAAATAATATAACCATCAATATAGCAGAAATATATACACACACAATTATGTTAAATAAATAAAAACATGCACTTTATCTTCTACCGCACAAAATAAAAAATAAGAAATACAAAACGCATAACCATCAATATAACAGTACAGGCGAAATATATATATATATATATATACACACACACACAATTATGTTAAATAAATACATACACTTGAGCTTCTACTGCACAAAATAAAAAATAAGAAATACAAAACGTATAGCCATCAATATAACAGTACAGGAGAAACATATATATACATATACACAATTATGTTAAATATATTGAAAATAAATACATCTCACTTTGTTTTATTGCGCAATACACTAAACTCACACGCAATCGAGTCTACAATTACATCGTTATTGTTCTGCATTACGCAGTATACGCGGTTTAATAATATTTCACCGCTTAAGGTATAGGGAAACCTGTACTCGATAAGAAGGGCCTTCATATCGTTCAGTACTATTTTTGTTCCCACTTTACATCCGGTTGGCGAGTTATCTTTAAATACGTCTAGAATACAATCAAAAGCACGCACAAAGAGTTCATCGTTAGCCACAAAGTCAAATACAAGTTTATAAACACGCCTTTCCAATCGAGGGTTTATTTCTACCGACCCGAGCTTTTTAATCGTGAACTCTTCTTCACACTGCATAGCGACAGTTGAAATAATCTTCTAAATCGTTACGACAGCTGCTCATTATATAAAGAAATAGTTCTTCAGGGTGAACGGTGTAGGTGAGATCAGCCATGTATCAATCAAGTGTTTTGTACAAAAGTTCATGATATTTCAAAGAGAAACTTTTTAAATAATCCTCCAGCTCTAGACCATTCTCACCTTGTTCAGTCCTACACTCGGTAAACCCATCGAGCAGAGCGATGTGTGCGTATTCAAGAACCATATCAAAATAAAGCATATCCGTAACACGCGCGTCTAATATAGGCTTCAGCTTGCGGAATCCGACGATTTCAAACATTCTGTCGAGGATGAAACGGTTTCGCGTAGGGACAAGAGCGTTATCATCAGAAGCATTCTTCCACATCAGCCGTATATCAATGCATGGCCGATCGTTATTTATACACAACGTACATACAACGGCATATGAGGGGGGTGTCACTAATCTGCTCTCTTCTTGTAACTACACCTGTAGGAATTTTATAACGATCTTCACTCCACTTCTCAACTATCACGAAGATTCTATTCATCTCCTCGACACTTAAACAAACAACATTCCGTTTGTTTGTTTGTCTACAATCCGTTTCCAGTACATAGTTAACGATACCGGATTTACGCCTGAACACGCGCAACGAATTCGTCACGGACACATCGTACACGGCGTTGAGAATGCTGCTCAAAGGAAGTTCCATCGTATTCGATAAGCGCACGTCCACTCGGTTCAAGCTCTGAGATAACTATGAGCCACATGCAACGCGTCGGCTCGACGGGAGGAATGAGACACCATAAGCTAATGAAACGTGTAGGGCGCTGTTCCAACATGATTCGTTGTATCCCATTATATTGGGCAGGTGTTTTGAGAAATTTTCCATCTGCGACACACGAAGTAATATCGGTTTTAATGTTTTATCACTCTCACTTCCCCGAATATGCACCAGGCATTTTCCTTCAGGGTGATTTTCACAAACTAAACACATTTTATAACAGTTTTAATGTTTTACTACTCACCACACTTTCATTTCCACAAACTAAACATCTTCACATTCCGGCGCACTATTTGAGAGGAACGATGCCCATATTTTTCCTTTTTGTTTAACAAGCGATACTCGTCTTTAGAGTCTGTTAAAAACTCATACAGGGCATTAGCCACAACTTCACTACAAACCTCGTCATGATATATATTAATATAGTGATAAAAATACTTAAGATTCCCCATGATGACAAGATTTACATTCTCAGTCGCAGGGCACGAGTACTCGGTATGATGTAACATTATATAATATCGCTTTTCACACCACTCATCAACAAGACTCACTATCCATAACTGTTGCTTCTCTTCTGCACGTGTTGTTTCTTTTACTTCACAGTATATGTAAGTTTTTATAAAGTTTAGTCCTACAACATAGTTCAATACATCACTTGTCCCATGAAATCCTACAATGCTCGCACCAGAATAGCCATAGAGTATTTGTACATCTTGCTTCTTCGCACGATTCAATGTAGCCTTAAAAGCATCAAAGGAGGGCGGAATAGGGAGTTTTTCAGTATCCATCACATCTTGACACTTTGCAGAATACCATTTCATAAATGTTGAACAAGTAATATTAAAGGTAGCCATTACTATTTTCTGTCTACGCGGGAGAATACACGTCTGATGTCCAGGGCTTACTGCGATCAACTGAGCACGCAGGGAAGCCCAGGTAGTAGCATGACTCACGTTTCTGGTCTTACAGTGGGCGGAGCTTAGAACTTTTTCCTGTGTACACACACACACACACACACACACACACACACACACACACACACAAAGGAGAAATTGAAATGCTAATTGAAACACGAATTATTCAATAAACGAAATATTCAAGGTGTATATATATTTACAAATACGTGTAATAAATAAGTTAACAATAGACACATCAAAGATTGTCATCACCCGGACTCTCAACCAGTACCCCAGCGTCTAATCCACTAGGATACCGATGGCACCCATTTAGCAACCAACCCAAACAGACATTCATTTTTATGAGTTATTTATTCACACATCTACGCGAGAAGTAAAAATTCAATCCGAATACATTTATCAAAGTCGAGGATCGAATAGTATGGCCACAAAACATAATAATGGACAAAAATCTTCTAGATTTTCTTATTTTCTAAGGATCTTTGTTTTACTCTGCTGATTCGTCAGGATTATGAAGAGTAGCGGTGCTAATTTTGTTTCCTGTGGTACTGAGCTGAGCGACTCTGATGAAGATATTTCTATAACGACATGCATCCGAAAAATTGAGGATCACTTAGTATGCCCGCAAAATAATAAAATATTGTAATGATAGAGATGGTTGATCAATGTTGCGAGGGATATTGCATAAAGGGGAGGGTTGGGGAAAACCGAGAAAAGTATGGATGGAAATGCGAATATTGTCGTGGTAGAGATTTGCACGTGCCAATACACAATGTGAGCGTTAAATCTACGGAGAGAATATAAAGACACCACTAGTCGTCCAAAGCTTGGACCCATAATATAGGTGTTACGATTGGTACACAATTTAGCCCCGCCCAGTTACACTGACAACCAATCATTAAATTTACGAACATCCTCTTAGTCTTTTGGGGCGGTGCTTGGGATCATGCGTATAAAAGGAAATATTTTCAGCTGGGAGTCACTAATTATTTTTAACAGTGAATAAACATTCCCTCCGCCATGAGCCACGAACTTTATAGTTTACCGGATTTATATCAAGATGGTGACATTGTAGCATTGTCTACAATTAATCTTTTTAACGCGGCTGACTGTGATGGATTATTTCCAACGCAAACTGTTGATATTTGCAATGACGCACCTTACGATCCGATGCAAGGGACTGCCGTAGAAATGTAAGTGCCTATAATTTTATTTTTTGGAGTCAATTATTCACAAACTTGTGCGTGTCAGAGAGCCTTATTTCGTCATATATATGGAGGGTTGTAGTAATTTACCTCATCACATTAAAAATACTTCATTTAGGTAACCACAATTATAGATTAGTTTGCAATTATGCTAAAAACCTGTTTTGATTCATTTAATTTAACATGAATATTTAGTAAACCCTCCTTGTAAACCTAACAGGAAACCAATCATTTTGAAATCACCACACACGTCCCAGTTATATTGTTCATACCTGATTTGAGTGAGCAGTTGTTTGACATTTTCATAGTCCTCTTTCATTTGAACAGAATGCGCAACTGGTATAGATGAATATTTGTTCCCATTGTGGAGTAGAACAGCTTTTAAACTCCGAGTTGAACTGTCAATAAACAGGCGCCACTCTGAGGGCATATGTGTTAACCCAATAGCTGTGAATAGACCATTAACCTCGCTGCAATAACAGAGCCATTGACATCGTAGAACCTTGCAAACTCTTCATGCCGCTTTCGGTATACAGTGCTCTTGCAGTCTACTCCAAGCAAATTCCACTCTTTGAGTCTGGAGGTCAGAAGCTCAGACCCTGATTTCGTCAGACCCAAATCTCTAATTAAGTCGTCCAATTCCCTTTGATTTGGAAAGTGACGGTTTGTACTGAAAGTTACCGTATATTCTTCATCATGACTATCCTCACCAGCCGATATCTCAGATGAGCTAGCTGCATCCTCATTTTCAACCTGCAAAGCAAAGAAACAAAATATAGGCATAGCTATATATGTAGAAGAGCATCAGCACTAAGAAAAATCGACACATAATGACCTACAGTCTGTAAATACAGAAGGTAAAGTAATGGATAGATACCTGTTCTGGTGGACTGGTATTGGAAGACCTTCGCCATGTGGTACAGGAGCTATGGACGACGCTATGCTTGGATACTGAAGAGTCTGCCTTCCTTTAACTTTCCTGTACTTAGAAACATCTACCATGCAGTAGTAGCAATCGTCGTGGTGGCTCTTTGGTTCTCGCCATATTCTGGATACCGTAAAGGGCATTGCCTTGCGTACTCCCCGCAGCCACCCTTCAAGTGTGGAGCGGCAGCTTCCACAGATCACATGGGGTGCCCAGGGCTTATCTTGGTCACCCATAGGCATACCAAAATAGAGCCGATACGCGATCCAGAACTTGGTGCCTTTCACAATCTTGTGCGATACTTGCTTGGGGCCTATGTATACAAAGCTGGGCACTTGCGTTTTTTTTTGCGGTACTGCGGTACTGCGGTACTACCGCACTACCAAACCGGTACCGCATAACGCAGTACCGCAAAGGATCGCTGAAAGTACAGGCTGTACTTTCAGCGATCCTTTGCGGTACTGCGTTATGCGGTACCGGTTTGGTAGTGCGGTAGTACCGCAGTACCGCAGTACCGCAAAAAAACCGCAAGTGCCCAGCTTTGCTATGTAATACCCACAAACGTAGCAGAATATATCCGGCGAGTGTTTACAAGCTCTAGTTGCCATTCTCTTTACCAAACTGTGCTACATTAATCATAATCTGCAACAGATTACAGATTCCAGAAAAAAGATGTATTCACAACACTGAAATAATGTTCGCAATAAAAAAGGATCGATAACACTCAAGTCTTCAGCACAGAGAAGCACAGAAACACAGTACCTCAATGCTGGTAACCATCAGACAAACAACCTGCTTTCTTTGTGTGCTCACACTTACTGACTTCTCAGACTCTGCGCTCTTCTTTATATAGCACGATGGAAGTTTCGGGCAATTTCTAGAGCAAGAAACTGTCAACGAACATCCGGATTGTTCTCAACAATTCCTGATTATTCTGATATTGCTGCGCCCATAATAACATTATACTGGTAAAACATGAAAAATGGATTATCTCTGAAACCATTGATGATACACACAAACCAAGGCCAGATTTGGACTCAGCGCCCACAAATGCATATAAAAACAAAAAAATTCTATATAAACAGAATCAGTATTACACTGTTATAATTCAGTGCGTCGAAAGTGCAGCTTCACTGTTAAGCTCCCGTCACCGAATGGGAAATTTTTACCCTCAATCGTTCTTATATATATTGAGATATTGGTTATTAGATTAGTTGCGACGTTCACATAATGGGGTCTGTCATATGTAATACTGAAACTCCTTCCTCTCTCGTTGGGAATGTGAGCAATGCGCAGCAGGCGTGCCTGGGTATCCCCAACAAACTGGTGCTCCACTATATTACTGTAAATATAACACATGTCTGGGGGTTTATAGCCGTTAACCATTTTCTCCAATTTCAACTGATACATTAGGCTGGACAAGTAGTGTTGTGCCTCGTGAAATGTGTCTCTTTGGAAGGCTGCGCGATATCGTCCATCGGTTATAATTTTGAACACTCTTTGGTCTTTAATATTTCGGTTAGCCTAAGATTTTAGAGCCATAGTGCATGCCTGGGGATCATTGTTTACGATTTCGTATACTAAATCGCCCGTAAGATTTGAGCTTTTTAAATTTACGTTTAAGTCTCTCACAACATCCTCGGCCTCACCATAGTGACCCAGCCCTAGTGTTACTTCTGTACTGTAATACTATGCATACCCAGTCTAGGTGGTACGCATGGTTTCATCCCGAGTTACCCCAGCTTTTTCACACTCATTACAGTCTCTAAGAATCGTAAAAACGGTATCTTTATAATCAATATTTAAAAAGAGGGTGTCCAGCTGAATTTCACATATCCCCACCTCATACGAATCACGGCCCAATTCAATGGGTCCATGGAGCTCTGTTACAAAGTTGGTTAGTGTGTTGTCCTCGTCCCTGTCTGCACACCCTAACATTGCATCAGCTTTTATATAGGTGTTGAAGCTTTTTGAGTACCCTAGCCATTTCACCAGGTACATTTTTCTCTTTCCTGAACCTTTGCTTCCTAAAATGTTCTCAATTTTAAATACATTTTTTCCTAAATTAAATGCCACTTTCTGCAACTCCTCGCGGTAAAAGCCTCCTGAGATTTCCTCCCCATTCAAATCTTCAACGTAATACATCATTATCTCACCTTTAGGTCTCATAGCCCTAACTTTGAAAATCTCACGTGTCCATCCTTGCTCAAATTCCTTCGCGAATTTATTTCCCGAACGCGACAGCCTTACATAATCATTGATTTTGAAACGCGCAGAGTGTGGTGGTGTTCCATCTCTTCTCACCTCTGGGCGCGTACCTCTTTCTAAAACCTCGTTAGGTGTTGTCTCAATCATGCGATGGTGTGAGCGGTTGTAGGATGAGGCCAATGATTCCAGAATGTCTAGAAATCTGTATGTATTTTTATCTGTAAAATAGCGGTGCATGCGTTCCTTTATGGTACGTTGAACTCTTTCAGCTAAAGAAGCCTTATGTATAGAATTGGTTGTGTAATAGCTGATATTAAAATCTGTCAACATGTTCTAAAAAGCACGGCCTATAAATTCATTCCCCATATCAGTATAAAAATAGCCAGGAACCCTGTTTTTTTAACATCAGTGTTTTGGTGGCTTTAGCAACTGTTTCAGGTGACTTATTTTTCAGAGGAATTAGCCACAGATATCTAGAGAATACATCTATTATGAATAGAATGTAGCGGTAACCATCGTTATACACAGAATATCTTTGCATGTCTGTTAAATCTGCTTGCCAAATAGAGTCAATCGAAGCAGCTGTTGTCTTGGTTGTTTTAAACCTTTTTCTCACAGGCTTATGAAATGTATAAGCGTCCTGCTCCCGCAAATATCTCTCAACATCTTTTTTTCCTACTCCGTAAACACTTCTGTACAGTCTATCTACGCCTCCGTAGGAGGCTGGGTTAGAAATGTCATAATAACGTCTTCTTAATATGTTAGCCATTTGCGTATTTTAGAGGCACGTGGGTAGGGTTGACCGTTGTTTAACCTCTTCTTTCTCCTCTTCAAAGGTGTTACTGCCGGGGGTGATGGCGTCTTCAATTGTGTCACGTGCGTCGCATGTTCCAAGTCTTTTAACCTGTTCAAATTTCCTATCATTGTTTTGGGGACATTTATTTGTTGTAGTCTTGCTTTAATATGCTTCCATCCTGATGGTGAGGGCCTATCCCACTTTCTCACCAGATCATGGACGATGTCTACGATATTCGATCCCTGTACCTTTACTCCTTCCACAATGATCTCACCTGTATCGGTCCATTGTATGGCGGGGTCCTCATTCAATAGATTATAAAGACTTAAACCTTTATTCCTCAATGTATGTGGGAGGGTGCTTTTTAATACATGCTCGATATGTTGTGTGGCCAGTCCATTAATCTTTGGTTGGTCAGCTCTATCGTAGGACACAGGTCCTATGTCACCATGTCCATCGTTCCCCTTGCTGTGCCTAATCACCACGGGAATCTCTGTCGGGTTCTTATAATTTTCGTACTCGTGAAGAAATTTCTGCAGAGCTTCTTGGTATAAGATTCTTTTCTCATTAGATGTTTTTTCACTGTTTAATAGGGCTAGCAATTCGCTTTCCATTCTTTTAAGCCTGCTTTTACGGGGATCTAGATCCGGGTCTGGAATCTTTGAACTTTGCAGTGAAGCATACATCTCGTGTGGAATCACTACCACTTTCTTCATTATATTAATCTAGTCAGTAAAGGACCCAAAACTGAAAGTAAGATGGGGAGGAATGAGCCTCCTCTTTGTACAATAATTCGTTTTTTCTTCTCTACAGTTTGACTTTTACGAGCGAGTGCACGTATTATGTTCTTGTAACGGCGTAGGCGAGCCTTCTGAGTTGGTTTCATTGATATATTGCAATTTATAACGTTAAGACAGATTTCACAGTTGCATTTTAAAAAGTCGGAGTCGATATTTTTAATAAACATCTGTTGCACTGCCCGGGGCAGTCGATGATAGATTTTTATTAATTCATGGTATTTCTTTAGCCTGTTTGTCATTCTGGAATATACACCGTTTGAGGTTCGCTTGGAAATATATTCGTTCTTAGAAGCACCCTAAACGTGTTTCGCGGATGAAGGTAGCAAAGCAAATATCCATAACGCGTGCTTGTAGCTTCTTTATAAACTTCCAAAAACTCCTTACGCTGATTCGGGAACATTTGATTGGCTAATACCTTAATTTGTGATACAGCTCTACGTTGTGCGAATAAGACTAGATATTGTGTATTTAACGACATCGCGCATGTATCTATTTTTGAAAAATAGATTCTGATTGATGAAGAACACGCTTATGTTAAGATGGTGGGAGAATATTGTAAATGTCTCGGCAAACGATTTATACATCTCCAACATGAGATCGTCAATTACAATGACTGTATGTTCATTACCCTTTAACGAATTAACATCATATACACCTTTGTGGAACAAAATATCATCTTGGTACTCGTTGAACACTGATTGATACATCGAATAGCACCATATAACTTTATGCACAAATTTTGAGAACCTCTCTCCTTTTTTTTTTTAATGATTTTAAGCATAAACACAGTTTTACCACATCCTGTAGGACCAGATATAATACATGTGGATGGGCTCGTGAACCTGAATTTTTCTATAGAAGCCATTTCTAACACTTCACACTCCTAAGTGGATCATTTACAAAATATAATAAATATTTAAGTGCTACTCCTTATATTCTAGTCTTGCTTTTCGCTTCTCCCACATAACCGTGAATGACGATGAGGTACAACATAATCTTTGATGTGTCTATTGTTAACTTATTTATTACACGTATTTGTAAATATATATACACCTTGAATATTTCGTTATTAAATAATTCGTGTTTCAATTAGCGTTTCAATTTCTCCTTTGTGTGTGTGTGTGTACACAGGAGAAAGTTCGGAGCTATTGAAGAATAGGGACCCCAGCTTTCTTTAGTTAGGCTTATAAGGCTAACTAACGAAAATATCACGACCTAACCTAACCAATCGTTAGCATAACTGTACGCCCTTGATGATTGGTTAGGTTAGGTCATGACATTTTCGTTAGTTAGCCTCATAAAGCTAACTAAAGAAGGCTGGGGTCCCTATTCTTCAATAGCTCCGAAAGTTCTAAGCTCTGCCCACTGTAAGACCAGAAATGTGAGTCATGCTACTACCTGGGCTTCCCTGCGTGCTCAGTTGATCGCAGTAAGCCCTGGACATCAGACGTGTATTCTCCCGCGTAGACAAAATAGTAATGCCTACCTTTAATATTGCTTGTTCAACGTTTATGAAATGGTATTCTGCAAAGTGTCAAGATGTGGTGGATACTGAAAAACTCCCTATTCCACCCTCCTTTGATGCTTTTAAAGCTACATTGAATCGTGCGAAGGAGCAAGATGTACAAATGCTCTATGGCTATTCTGGTGAGAGCATTGTAGGATTTCGTGGGACAAGTGATGTATTGAACTATGTTGTAGGACTAAACTTTATAAAAACTTACATATGCCGTGAAGTAAAAGAAACAACACGTGCAGAAGAGAAGCAACAGTTATGGATAGTGAGTCTTGTTGATGAGTGGTGTGACAAGCGATATTATATAATGTTACATCATACCGAGTACTCGTGCCCTGCGACTGAGAATGTAAATCTCGTCATCATGGAGAATCTTAAGTATTTTTATCACTATATTAATATATATCATGACGAAGTTTGTAGTGAGGGTGTGGCTAATGCCCTGTGTGAGTTTTTAACAGACTTTAGAGACGAGTATAGCTTGTTAAACAAAAAGGAAAAATATGGACATATGTTCCTCTCAAATAGTGCGCCGGAATGTGAAGATGTTTAGTTTGTGGAAATGAAAGTGTGGTGAGTGGTAAAACATTAAAACCGTTATAAAATGTGTTTAGTTTGTGAAAATCACCCTGAAGGAAAATGCCTGGTGTGTATTCGGGGAAGTGAGAGTGATAAAACATTAAAACCGATATTACTTCGTGTGTCGCAGATGGAAAATTTCTCAAAACACTGCCCAATATAATGGGATACAACGAATCATGTTGGAACAGCGCCGTACACGTTTCATTAGCTTATGGTGTGACTCATTCCTCCCGTCGAGCCGACGCGTTGCATGTGGCTGATAGTTATCTCAGAGCTTGAACCGAGTGGACGTGCGCTTATCGAATACGATGGAACTTCCTTTGAGCAGCATTCTCAACGCCGTGTACGATGTGTCCGTGACGAATTCGTTGCGCGTGTTCAGGCGTAAATCCGGTGTCGTTAACTATGTACTGGAAACGGATTGTAGACAAACAAACAAACGGAATGTTGTTTGTTTAAGTGTCGAGGAGATGAATAGAATCTTCGTGATAGTTGAGAAGTGGAGTGAAGATCGTTATAAAATTCCTACAGGTGTAGTTACAAGAAGAGAGCAGATTAGTGACACCCCCTCATATGCCGTTGTATGTACGTTGTGTATAAATAACGATCGGCCATGCATTGATATACGGCTGATGTGGAAGAATGCTTCTGATGATAACGCCCTTGTCCCTACGCGAAACCGTTTCATCCTCGACAGAATGTTTGAAATCGTCGGATTCCGCAAGCTGAAGCCTATATTAGACGCGCGTGTTACGGATATGCTTTATTTTGATACGGTTCTTGAATACGCATACATCGCTCTGCTCGATGGGTTTACCGAGTGTAGGACTGAACAAGGTGAGAATGGTCTAGAGCTGGAGGATTATTTAGAAAGTTTCTCTTTGAAATATCATGAACTTTGGTACAAAACACTTGATTGATACATGGCTGATCTCACCTACACCGTTCACCCTGAAGAACTATTTCTTTATATAATGAGCAGCTGTCGTAACGATTTAGAAGATTATTTCAACTGTCGCTATGCAGTGTGAAGAAGAGTTTACGATTAAAAAGCTCGGGTCGGTAGAAATAAACCCTCGATTGGAAAGGCGTGTCTATAAACTTGTATTTGACGTTGTGGCTAACGATGAACTCTGTGCGTGCTTTTGATTGTATTCTAGACGTATTTAAAGATAACTTGCCAACCGGATGTAAAGTGGGAACAAAAATGATACTGAACGATATGAAGGCCCTTCATATCGAGTACAGGTTTCCCTATACCTTAAGCGGTGAAATATTATTAAACCGCGTATACTGCGTAATGCAGAGCAATAACGATGTAATTGTAGACTCGATTGCATGTGAGTTTAGTGTATTGCGCAATAAAACAAAGTGAAATGTATTTATTTTCAATATGCTTAACATAATTGTGTGTATATATTTCTTCTGTGCTGTTATATTGATGGCTATACGTTTTGTATTTCTTATTTTTTATTTTGTGCAGTAGAAGCTAAAGTGTAGGTATTTATTTATTTAGCACAATTGTGTATATATATATTTCGCCTGTACTGTTATATTGATGGTTATACGTTTTGTATTTCTTGTTTTTGATTTTGTGCGGTAGAAGATAAAGTGTATGTTTTTATTTATTTAACATAATTGTGTGTGTATATAGTTTTGCTATATTGATGGTTATATTATTTCTTATTTTTTTAATTTTGTTTTTGATCATTCCAATGTGTATTTATTTTCTATATATTTCAATAATATAATTTTATATATATATATATATATATATATATATATATATATATATTTCTCCTGTAGTTATATTGACGGTTATATTTTTTGATTATATACATATTCCTCGTTCATATTTCTTAAACTATTATTATTTTTAATTTTTTTTATCATTCAAATGTATATTTATTTTCTATGTATTTCCAATATTTAATAAACAGAATGATGTAATGTTGTTTTATTTAATTATTTTGGTTGTAAACAATTATACCAAATGGCTGGTTACGCCTTCTAGACCTACTGACGGATTTCTAAGCCAACTGTTAAGAATTAATTAAATAAATGGCACAATCTGGCAACTCAACCTGAACAAGCCATTTACGCCTTCTAAACAACAGTCAATAATATAGGCTTTAATTTAAAAAAAAATAGCACAACCTGGCAACTCAGCCTGTACAAGCCATTTACGCCTTCTAAGCCAACTGGCTGATTTACAACTAATAAAACAGCGGCGGGTCGGCTGAAGTGTTAATATGCACTTGGCTCCTGCAACATTCCCCGCTCCCCTTTGCAGCATTGAGTTGTTGCATAACCCTCTCCCCTTCATTGCATACCCCCACCCCAGTTTGCAACATACCCCCACACCCCTTTGCAACATTGATCATTATCTCGGCAACATTCCTGCACTCTCCCATTTTGCGTCCATACTACTCATGTCATCACCTTTGCAAGTAAAACTAAACATATCAAGGTGGGTGCCAACTTGGTTATAGACCAAGAAGCGGTTTATGCACGCGTCATCGGTTTGCTGATGAGCGAACGCGAACTTGACTTGACTTGACCCATGTATTCTCAACAGAGCTTGCGGCATACCCACCCGCACTGTTCCAACCAGATGGCTTAATGAGAACTGCAGCTAAGTCCGCATTAAAGCAGAACTTGGGAGTGGAAACATCCTCTCGAACATGGGGTCGACCAACAGTTGTTATCATGGATGTGTCAGCTGTTTTGTGGACAATCGACTGGCCTGCTAGTGGCACAGTTGCTACATTTATCCAAACCTTCAAAGTATGGCTACGGAAACATCTTTCTTATGCATCTGTAGTACTAGCTTTTGATCGTTACTATGATTTCTCTCCGAAATCAAGCACTCGGGCAATGAGAAGCAAGAGCAGCAGAGTTCACAAGCTGGACTTCAACATCCCATTGCCTACAAGAGACGCTGTTCTCACGTGCACCGCGAACAAGGAGCAACTAAACAGGCTGCTCTGTGAGCAAATCCTTGCTGACAGTGAGTATCTCGCAACTGTAACCCAAGACCATGAGCTAGTGCTTGCAGGATGGCAGACCATACCGACTTCCATTGTGCGAGGCAGGAGTCGAGCAGCATTAGAGCTCTCATCATCTCATGAAGATGCTGACGTGATGATAACACAACACGCTATCGCACAAGCTGAGAAAGATTCTGATGCCCGCATCTCCATCATTTGTGATGACACAGACGTATTTGCCATGCTGACTCACTTCTATGAATTTAAGAAACTAGGCTGTCCCATGATTATGGAGTCTCCAGTGCGTGGCAGAAAATCAGTGGACATCCGAGCAACTGTAACCCAGCAAAGGCATCATCCCACAAATCCTCAAACTACACGCTTTGAGTGGTTGTGACACAGTTGCAGCAATACATGGCATCGGCAAAGCCACTGCCATTGCCACAGCCAAGAAGGGTCGGAAGCTAGACAAGCTGCGGTCCCTTGATGCATGCTTTGACCATATCGAGAAAGAGGCAACAATGTTCATTGTTGCATGCTATAGGGATAAGAAATCCTCATCTCTTACTGAGTGTCGTCAGCGAGTATGGGCTCAGAAGACAGGGAAGTCGGGAACTGCTGCACCCAAACTATGTTCTCTACCACCAACAACTGAAGCTTTCCTTCAAAATGTGCTCAGAGCCCACTACACTGGCGAACTGGCTCGATGCACTAAAGTGTGACCAATCACCAGTTGATCCTGTGCATTATGGGTGGGAGAGAGACGAAACAGAGTTCTCATCCCAAAAACAGTTGGTGAAGGAGTGTGCTTAGCACCAGATGAAGTTCTGAAGCTAATCAGATGTGGGTGTGAATCACAATCAGCATGCAGGGGGAGTCGCTGCGGCTGCATGGGACGCGGAATCCCTTGCACAATGTTCTGTGCATGTGGCAGCGGCTTGGATTGCAACAATCCATTGACCCAAAACGCAAACGAAGAGCAGACTGACGATCCTGACACAACCATATCTTTTGATATTTGCCCCAAATAAATGGTTACCTAATGTGAATAACTGCATCAAAGTTGTCAATGCCAATCCCCCAGCTAGGTGTGAGGTTTGTTTTGCTTACGAGGTCATATCTTGTAGCTTTGCAACCTTCCATAGAATGCATGTGCCCTGCACTTCAGCATAAATTGTGGTTTATATCTGAATATCCATATAATGTGGGTTATGTCATTTAAGCATTATGATCTGGTTTTATCTGTAGAAAAGATGTTAAGTGCTCAGCAGTTAGCTAGATTGTGGAAATTGTCACTGAAATAAAGCAAATACAGTGATGTCAACTGTGGCATTATCATATTTCAAGGCCAAACTTTAACCTCAAATGACCTTGACTTGACCCATGGAGTTACAAAATGATATCCTACTGTTATCATGTGCCTATAGAACTACTCAGTCTCACCCAAAACCATAAAAACGAACGTAAGATCACGAAAATATCTCCACGACTGCCCGGGATATGGGATATTCCTTATTTCGGGGGGCGTTTGACCTCCAATGACCTTGAGTATTGACGAATGTGGGTCAAAACGACTCCCAAAGTATCTGCAACCCCTCCAGATCGACTCATCATCCTAAAAGCCCCTAGAAATGACAGCAAGATCATCAAAATTCATCAAGTATTGACCAGGATATGGAATTTTTCAGTTTCGCCGACCATCTTGGAAAATGGCGGTCATATTAAAAAAGCCAAGCGGAGGTCAGGTGCACACCCGATGGATTCTTGAATGGGATGGTTTAAGCTTTCAAAATATGTCAAGATTTGCTTTATAACAAACAATGCAGGGTTCCCACTCCATGCAACCGGACTATTACTTATTCGGACTATATTGGATTTAATTTTCCCAGAAGAGTTCCTTGTTCCATGCACGGTCTGTGTTTATTATATATACTAGCAAAAATACCGCCCTACGGTGTGAATAATAACACTCGTACTTTGTCAAAAAATATTTTAGTACTTCCATTTTTCCCGGGCTTTTTAGGCATTGCTAATGTACTTAAACTTTTGGATATTAATGTAGTATTTTCATATAACAATATTGTGAAAAATATCAGTAAAAAATAGCCCTACCAATAATTCAGGCATTATCTATAAAATTGGTTGTAAACAATGTGATTCCTTTTACATAGGTCAGACGGGAAAGGATTTGCACACACTTATAAAACAGCATCAATATTCCGTTAGAACAGGACAGTCGTCCAGTGCCCTTTTTGTCCATTTGTCAGAGTTATCCCACTGTATTGATTGGAATAATGCTTCAGTTTTATTTCACTCTAGCAACATTGTTAATAGAAATATTCTTGAGTCTGCCATTATCCAACTTAAATAACTTCAACATAAGCAAAGGTCTTTTTCAACTCGATCCTGTTGTTTTGAATTCCTTCAGAACAGATTTAGATAAGAAGGGTAGAACGCTAAATCTTTGGTAAACTTGTATGCTACTCTAACTTTTATTTTTCAATTATTTTTATATACATCGAACCTTAAACAAGAAGGGCAGAGTGCTAAAACCCGGGCAGATTTCCAGTATAAATTTGTATTTTTTTTTTTATCTATAACATTGGTTGGAAACAATTCATTTGATCTTGTGCTAAAAATCGGTAGTTTTTCCTTACAAATTTGTATGCTCCTCTCACAATCCTTTAATGTTTAATTTTTATTTTTACCTCTCCGTTTATTGTATATATATATATATATATTTTTTTTTTTTTTTTTCTGTAACATATATAGGCTGTAACTCTTTATGTACTTCAGTGTTCCTGAGGATGTCATTAGACGAAAGCGATTGAGCACCATTCTGTGTTTCCTTTTCTTCGTGGTTTTATTCATCATAAATATTTTTCACGTGTTTCGTGAAATAATTTTCATATATATATATATATATGATGCAAACCAGAAGGAAACAAAAATGTTTCCGTCTTTTGTGTATTTAACAGTACACCTCGTCAGGGAGTGACATTCCCCCTGAGGTGTACTGTTGAATGCACGAAAGACCCTGGAATAATTTCCTTGTGCGTTTCTTTATCCTTCGTGGTTATTTTCATCATAAATATTATTCACGTGTTACTTTCTATGAAATATATATAATATATATATATATATATATATATATATATGTACAGGGTGGGCCGTAAGTTTCCATACATAGGAAAATTTAAACGTTTGTTTTTATGTTTCAGATACCCTAAGAATATGCGTTTGTAAGATCTTGTTTACTGATGAAGCAAATTTTTACGTCAATGGAGAGGTTAATCGGCAAAACATACGTTATTGGAGTAATGCTAACCCTAACTGGCTGAGTCCGACGAAGATGCAAGGTGCCGGTAAAGTGATGGTGTGGGCCGGGATATGGGGTGACAGAATTATTGGACCAATTTTTGTCAGTGGAAATCTTAATGCCGAAAGGTATCTTAACATGTTGCAAGAAGAGATTTTCCCATCCTTGCTAAACGAGGAAGGTAACTTCCCAGTTTACTTCCAGCAAGATGGAGCTCCACCTCATTATGGTCTTCACGTGCGTCGGTATTTGGATCAGCAGTTTCCGGATGCTTGGATTGGTCGGCGTGGTCTTGTGGAGTGGCCTCCCAGATCCCCAGATCTCACCCCCCTTGATTTCTATCTTTGGGGGCACTTGAAGGCCATGGTGTATCAGGAAAAGATACGAGACATAAATCATCTAAAGGAACGTATCACCAACGCCATTACAAGCATAACGTCAACTGTGCTAATGCGTGTTCATCAACAGTGGGGAACACGTATTGAAATGTGTTTTCAAAACAATGGCAACCATGTAGAGCATATTATATAAATAAAAATGGTTGTCCATAAAAAAATGTTTATTTTTCCTATGTATGGAAACTTACGGCCCACCCTGTATATATATATATATATATATATATATATATATATATATAGAGAGAGAGAGAGAGAGAGAGAGATCAGAAGGTCCTAAAGAATAGATTCCAAAATTATGGAAAAATGATCGCTCAAAATCTTTGAAAATTTAATTGAGCCCGGGTAGTTTTTGCGTTATGTATTTTCTCTCTTCTTTTCTATTCCTCTTATCCGATTTTCTTTCTTCTTAATTTCTTCGCTTTTGGTCATACTAAACTCCACCCACTGCGAGATCTTATATTACAAGAATTTATTCTTAAAAATAATAGTTCACCCTGAAAAATATTAACCTTATTTTTTCTTTTAATTTTGCTAAGTCATCAAAAGTTGAATAAATAATTCAAGACAATCTTATGATGAAAATTTTAAAATGATTAAATAGTATTCTTCAAAAACAAATTTTTGTTCACTATATCATCACCCCCAAAACTAAATAGTTGGAGATTTCCTACAGATTTCTATCTTATGAAGATAAATATTTAATTTATGGGTTGTAATACTCTTACGAAGTAATCATTTTGTTTGGAAAAAGATGAGTATTATTAATATGTGATACGCCGCGTCATATTCTATGAGGAAGGTTTAATTAACTTTAATCGTGTTTAGTTGTTGGTTTTGTGGGTAACCAATGCATAAAAGTAGAACAGGCTCAAGGGTGATTAAGATTTCTAAAAAATTAAAACCGTGGTGACGTAATGTCTATTTACTGAATAGTGAAATTTGAAGTTAGTTAACCGAAATAAAATTCCATTGGTACTGTCAATGTTAATAATAAAAATAATAATAATAATGATGAATAATGATGATGATGATAATAATAATACTAATAATCATAGAAGTAAATGAAGCGAAAATGGCCGCCACATTTATAACGTGAGATATATTACGTCATGAATATTTTCGTGGTTACCAATTCCATAGTACTAATGAACGAGATTATAATTTTTCAAGATTACTCGTTTCGCTTTTATTATTATTATTATTATTATTATTATATATTCCACTACGGGTTGACCGTCCTCTTCATTCAGATAATGTATCGACTTTTAGATGGTTTGCATCCCATAAAAATCTGTAGTTACCCTCTGTCACATGACCCTTTACCCTTATGAAGGAGGTTAAATAATCTTAAAACATAAACATGCGTGAAATTATGAGGGAACGATCTGAGATGGGCTCTATTTAACCTTAAAAATAATAGAATGATTCCAAGTGCAATATATATATATATATATATATATATATATAAAGTGCAATATATATATATATATATGCGCCTCGGTGGTGTAGTGGTTAGCGTCGCTGACTACGAATCCATCGGCCCCGGGATCGAGACCCGGTGACGGCAGCTGGCGCGCAGCAAAACCAAGCTGTTCGTTCTTCCACACAATAAAGAAAGTGGTTGGTAGATAAATGGGTACCCTAGTGGTTAAGACGCTGCGCTGCTGGTAGGGCGCGGTTTGGATTCCACGTTAAACTGTAGGTCTAAGATGGAGTGAAAAGCTTGACCTTCGTCAGAATGAACAATTTTGGCGGAAGCTAACCAAAGGTTACCAAAGTTTTATATATACAGTAATCCCTTGATTAGTGCGGTTAATTAATCCTCCGATGTCACCGCATTAATCAAAGTTAAGAACCAATGGAAATAATTATAATGAATCCTGGAAAATAAAAAAAAATTTAGAATAACATTTATTTTAACTTTAAAGCATTTATTTTTTATAGAGAAATGTATCCATAGTTGATTGAACATATATTTAAACTTTAAAGCATTTATTTTATAAAGAAAAACTAATCTGAAGTCGATTGAATATTTATTTTTTACAGAAAAACTTATCTAAAGTCAATTGAACACATGAACAGTGTTAGCTTTTTTCTTTTCTGACAACATTTTGCGATAACAATCAATTTGCTTATCTAAACCACGGCGAACGTTCATGCTTCTGTCTACATTTGGATCCATCTCGAGTAAAAGATGTTTGGCCTTCTCAATTGTCCGAAACAATTCTTCAAGTTCTTTCACCGTGATTTCCTTAGAAATATTTTCCGTTTCTTCAGTTTCCTTTTCTTTTTCTTCATATGCCTGTTGATGCTCGATTACTAGAAGATCTTCGTCACTTAGGTCTTTTGAATGTGAAGCCAATAATTCCCGAACATTTCCCGAATCGACATCCTCGAAGCCAAGGTCTCTTCCAATCGTAGCAATATCATTAATGACTTCGTTGACAGGATTAATAAAACCACCAAAATCATTTGCGCATTCAGGCAAAAGATTCTGCCAGACCACTCTCATGCAGCCGGCTGTCAATTCTTCCCACGACTCGTGAATGTTTGCAACTGCTTGTTTAATGTTAAATTGTTTCCAAAATTCATGTAGTGTGATTGCATCTATGTGTAGGAGGTCTGTGCGCACTTGTGTCTGCCGATAAACTGAACTTCTGAAGCGCAGTAGGGAAGCCGAAGGCGGGAGACGGTTTCGGCCCAGCTGGTTATTTGCCCGCCATTTTCAAACATTTTTGAACCGCACTATTCAAATTTTATACCGTAAATATCAAGGGATGGTCACAATAAATTTTTGCGCAGTAATCAAAACCGCATTTATCAAAACCGCACTAATCAAGGGATTACTGTATATACACACACATTTAACTGCAAAGAACACGCAGTATAAACAACGTAAAGAACGACGCTTGTATAGGAGATATTCCGCGCAAGACGAGAGAGAGAGAACGAATATCTCCTATACAAGCGTCGTTCTTTACGTTGTTTATACTGCGTGTTCTTTGCAGTTAAATGTATATAATGTAACGGCATGCGGGAGGTGCCCCCTTGGGGCATTGGTTTCTGCGAGTATGTAGAAGAATTACGGCATTTGGAAGAGTGAGGCCCATGGTGTAATGGTATCGCATCTGACCGGCATTCGGAAGATCCCGGGTTCGTTTCCCGGTAGTTACCTCATTTTTTCATTTGTTTCGTTCTCTCTCTCGTCTTGCGCGGAATATCTCCTATACAAGCGTCGTTCTTTACGATATATATATATATATGTATCAGAAGGTCCTAAACAATAGATTCCAAAATTATGGAAAAATGATTGCTCAAAACCTTTGAAAATTTAATTGAGCCCGGGTAGTTTTTGCTTGTTACGTATTTTCTTTGTTTTTCCTTTTATCCGATTTTCTTTCTTAATTTTTATGCCTTTGGTCATATTAAACTCCCCTACTATGAGACGTTATATTACAAGAATTTATTCTCAAAAAATAATAATTAGTCCTGAAAAATATTAACCTTATTTTTCCTTTCCATTTTAGTAAGTCATTAAACGTTGAAAAAAAAATTCAACACAATCTTTTGATGAAGATTTTAAAATGATTAAATAGTATTCTTTAAAAACAAACTTTTGTTCACTAAATCACCCCCCCCCCCTCATCTTTCCCTTTCTCCCCCATTTTCCCTCCAAAAAAAAAAATGTTTGTACCTTTCTGGTTTTCTCTATTTTATTGAAATAACCGCGTCATATTGTATGAGCAAAGTTTAATTAATTTTAATCGTGTTCAGTTGTTGGTTTTGTGTATGACGAGTGTATAAAAGTAGAACGGGTTCGAGTGTGATAAAGATTTGTAAGAAACCGGAAACCGTGATGACGTAATGTCTGTTTACTGAATAGTGAAATTTGAAATTAGTTAACTGCAATAAAATTCCGTTAGTAGTGTCAATGATAATAATAATAATAATAATTATAATAAATAATGATGATGATAATAATCATAGAAGTACATGAAGAGTAGATGGCCTCGACATTTATTACGAGAGAAATATTACGTCATGAATCTCTTCGTGGTTACCATTTCCACAGCAATGAATCAGATTATAATTTTTCCAGATTATCTGTTCCACTATTATTATATTACTACTACTACTATATCACCTGAAGATCAGGGCCCTCAGCCTTCTTTAGTTAACGGAAATATCACGACCTAACCTAACCACTCGTCAAGGGCGTACAGTTGACCTAACGATTTGTTAGGTTAGGTCGTGTTAGGATAGGTCGTTTGAATCTATGAGAAACACCAGACGAGTCAATAACACTGGTCAACAACAATTTTGTCACAAGGGTTTTGATGGGTGTTCTAAGTGTACTTTTTCATGCTGAATCTAAATATGAAATCAGATTTTTTCTATCAGGCTTAGTTTACTTGTGACGCTATGTTCATTTTTTCCTCATTTAGCAAGATCACCGGATAAAAAAATAATAACATTATATATAATTAAGTATATAACAATATTATAATATAAAACATTATAAAAATAATAAATATAATAATATATTATATTAATTAATATAACTATAATAAAATATATTAAGGTACTTGTGGGTTATCTGTCGCCACTTTTTAATATTTTTTTTATTTATTTATTTTTATATATTAAGAGAAGAGGATTCTTTATACTGTACGGCATTGACGATTGGTTAGGTTAAGTCGTGCTAGTTTGGTTAAATACCGTTTTATTTAACCAAACTAGCACGACTTAACCTAACCAATCGTCAATGCCGTACAGTATAAAGAATCCTCTTCTCTTAATATATAAAAATAAATAAATAAAAAAATATTAAAAAGTGGCGACAGATAACCCACAAGTACCTATATTAATATTAATATATAAGTATGTTGTATTAATTTTTCTGTAAAATTAGTACAATTTATTCCTTTGTGGAGAAAGTTCTGATAATGCTGGCAGGATAAATTTGGTCGGAGCAGCAGACTGTGCAGGTTGAAACATGTTTGTACCTGTTCAGACATGAGCCTAGTTTCTGTGTGTAGAGCAGCTCCAAGTCAGTCTGCTTGTAAATGTCACAGTGTTAACAGCTAGTGTCTGTTGCTTCTTGTTAATTTTACACCAGTGTTGTATTCATATAGATGTTTTGTAATGCCGCGGAACTGTCTGAATCATCCTAATTCCTTTTGTTATGTATGAGGTGATCTAACTTTAAAATCCCAGAAACGTAACTTTACACCATTAGTAAAAAAATGCTATGAACTTTATTTCGGATGTAAAGTAGGCGATCAGGACAAGAGTTGGGCCCCTCACATTTGTTGTGTGACATGTGTAAGACTACTTACAGGATGGCTAAACGGTTCACGTCACATGCCATTTGCTATTCCAATGATTTGGAAGGAACCCAAAGATCACACAACAGACTGCTATTTCTGCCTGGTAAATACAAAGGGGATCACTTCAAAAACAAAGAGCCTTATGAAATACCCTAATCTACCGTCTGCAATGAGACCAGTTCCCCACAGTGCTCAACTTCCAGTACCAAATCCTCCTGAACATGTAAGTTTAAGTGATGAGGAATCAAACGTAGCTGTAGCATATCACGAGGAAAAAGATAAAGACATTTCTGATCCAACATTCCAGGCTACCTGTTCCTCCAATGAACCACATTTACTGTCACAAGGAGATCTAAATGACCTAGTTCGTGATTTGAAATTATCTAAGAAGCAGGCTGAACTTTTAGGTTCAAGATTAAAGGGTTGGAATCTACTGCAACGTGACACTAAAGTTTGTTTTTTCCGCAGCCGCCATGATGAATTCAAAGAATGGTTCTCCCATGAAGATGGACTTGTGTTTTGTAAAGATGTTAATTCAGTCATGGGGGCTCTTGGTCATGAACATAACGTGGATGAGTGGCGATTGTTCATTGACTCCTCAAAAGTCAGCTTGAAAGCAGTCCTTCACAACGGAAATAAATTTCCTTCTGTACCTATTGCACATGCTACAAACATGAAAGAGTCATACGACAACATGAAGTTGCTTTTAGAAAAGTTTCAGTATCAGAAATATAAGTGGAATATCTGTGGAGATCTGAAGGTCATTGCACTTTTGCTAGGGTTGCAGCTAGGTTACACCAAGTACTGTTGTTTTTTATGTGAGTGGGACAGTAGGGACAAGCAAAACCACTACGTTAAGAAGGATTGGCCAAAACGCACCTCACTTGTTCCAGGCAAGAAAAATGTTGTGAATAGTTCACTTGTTGACCCTGAGAAAGTGTACCTTCCTCCTTTGCATATCAAGCTTGGACTTATGAAAAACTTTGTTAAAGCGATGGATAAAGCGCAAACAGGATTCACATACTTGAGAAATAAGTTTCCCCGGATCAGTGATGCCAAGATTAAAGAAGGCATTTTTGTAGGCCCTCAGATCAGAGAATTGTTAAGAGATGAGAGATTTGAAGGAGAGTTGAATGAAGGTGAGAAAGCTGCGTGGCAGAGTTTCAAAAGTGTCTGCACAAATTTTTTTGGAAATCACAAGGCCGAAAACTATCCTGAAATAGTAGGAGATCTTCTTAAGTCTTACCAAGCAATGGGATGCAATATGTCATTAAAGGTTCATTTCTTGGACTCTCACTTGGACTTTTTTCCGGAAAACCTGGGTGCGGTAAGCGACGAACATGGTAAGCGTTTTCATCAGGATATTTCTGCCATGGAAAACCGTTACCAAGGCAAATGGAGCCCCAGTATGCTGGCTGACTATTGCTGGACTCTTAAGAGAGACATGCCTGAGGCAAAGCACAGCAGAAAATCAAAACAAGCTACTTTTTAAACTACAGGTATGTCTTTTCGATCATATTTTAATATGTAACTATATGGGTTTTTAAAAATTAAATTGCATGTCACACAAAAACCAGACCTGATAGAGAAATTTTACAAATTTATTTGGATTCAGCACAGAAAATACTATAAGAATAACTGAATAAGGTATTTTCATTCTTGGGACACGAAAAAAATTTTTTTTTGTTGCCCAGTGTAATTAACCAGGCATTAATTTACTTATAAAATATTGGCTAATATTAAGTTCCACAGAAACCAGATTACAGTAGGTTCGGTGGTGAATTTAGATTGATTTATTTCGCACGTGACTAATTTTGGTCAGTCAGGATCTTTGTAATAAATTTAAACTTTGAAAAAACAACAAAAAAACCCTGGTCTCCGCGAAGCTTAATATATACCAAACTACTTAATACAATAATATAATAAAGACTTCTGAGAATCAAATTCTCTGTCATTTTCCTTTAAATAATACCTTTTGGGCCTTTAATTGAAGTCAGTCCACGCCTGAATGTAATAATTTCATAAAAACGATTTTGAAGAGAAAATTTGAAGCCAGTGACAGCTTAACATTTAACTTAAGTTCACGAATCACTAATATTTGGAATGTAGCTTCACAAATTATTACCAATACTAAATTCATTTAATGTGCAGCTCAAAATTGTAATAGTTGTGTTCTTTTGTAAATTTGATGAGTGACCGGCTTTTGGTCAATTTCACAAAAGTGTATGAAATTTTATAGAAACGTACAGTAATCCCTTGATTAGTGCGGTTAATTAATCCTCCGATGTCACCGCATATATCAAAACCGCATTAATCAAAGTTAAGAACCAATGGAAATAATTATAATGAATCCTGGAAAATAAAAAAAATTTAGAATAACATTTATTTTAACTTTAAAGCATTTATTTTTTACAGAGAAACGTATCTATAGTCGATTGAACATATATTTAACTTTAAAGCATTTATTTTATAAAGAAAAACTAATCTAAAGTCAATTGAACAGTGTTAGCTTTTTTCTTTTCTGACAACATTTTGCGATAACAATCAATTTGCTTATCTAAACCACGACGAACGTTCATGCTTCTGTCTACATTTGGATCCATCTCGAGTAAAAGATGTTTGGCCTTCTCAATTGTCCGAAACAATTCTTCAAGTTCTTTCACCGTGATTTCCTTAGAAATATTTTCCGTTTCTTCAGTTTCCTTTTCTTCTTCATATGCCTGTTGATGCTCGATTCCAAGAAGATCTTTGTCACTTAGGTCTTTTGAATGTGAAGCCAATAATTCCCGAACATTTCCCGAATCGACATCCTCGAAGCCAAGGTCTCTTCCAATCGTAGCAATATCATTAATGACTTCGTTGACAGGATTAATAAAACCACCAAATCATTTGCGCATTCAGGCAAAAGATTCTGCCAGACCGCTCTCATGCAGCTGGCTGTCAATTCTTCCCACGACTCGTGAATGTTTGCAACTGCTTGTTTAATGTTAAATTGTTTCCAAAATTCATGTAGAGTGATTGCATCTACGTGTAAGACGTCTGTGCGCACTTGTGTCTGCTGATAAACTGAAGCGCAGTAGGGAAGGTGGGAGACGGTTTCGGCCCAGCTGGTTATTTGCCCGCCATTTTCAAACATTTTTGAACCGCACTATTCAAATTTTATACCGTAAATATCAAGGGATGGTCACAATAAATTTTTGCGCAGTAATCAAAACCGCATTTATCAAAACCGCACTAATCAAGGGATTACTGTATTATGATTAAATATACTGTTGGGAGGCTTAGGAACATGCTGCCCTCTTTTACACACACACACACACACACACACACACACACACACACACACACACACACAAGGTTGTCAATAAATTCGCGAAATTATTTCATTAGAAATACAGTAATAGTGATTCCATGAATTTTTTACTAGATCTAG
The DNA here is from genome assembly GCA_023014485.1 of Bathynomus jamesi. NCBI lineage: Eukaryota > Metazoa > Arthropoda > Malacostraca > Isopoda > Cirolanidae > Bathynomus > Bathynomus jamesi. The sequence continues at coordinate 182,607 of JAJOZX010007248.1, read as the reverse complement.
TGTGTATATACACCTTGGTTAACTTGGTTTTGCTTTCGGCCTAATTGTTCATTCTGACGAAGGTCAAGCTTGTTGCTCCACCCTGAACCTACACCTTAACGTGGAAT
>JAJOZX010007248.1:35000-177500 GCA_023014485.1 Bathynomus jamesi | reverse complement strand
TGTTAGTTTGAATCTACACGTGTTCAGTTAACCATTCGTTATATTCTCTGAGTGACTTGGAAAATCAGTTTCTCTTCAACCGCCATGGAGATCATCAAGAACAATAAAGCAGGTTCCAAACTGTGTGAAGAAGGTTACTTATACAACAAGAAGAGTTCCAACAGCACACGAATACACTGGGAATGTTCTCAGAGGAAAGCACTTTCTTGCAAAGGTATGATGCCCTTTTATAATGTTCATTTTTATGGTAATAATAAAGAATAAAAATAATGATTAAAAAAATTCTTATTATTTTTCCTAGGAGGCTTTTGTTTGAATGCCCGGTTAGGTCACTTGAATGCCCCGTTAGGTCACTTGAATGCCCTTGACGATTGGTTAGGTTAAGTCATGATATTTTCGTTAAAAAACAATTATTTAAAGTTCTCTAACATGTTTGTTTTTCATTTCTCCAAAAAAAGAGTTATTTTTGAAATCAGTGACCAAAACTACATTAGTATACCGATTTTCATTAAAATTCGCTGCTAGCCCCCAAACGGAAAAGATCCTAAAGCAGGACTATTCGGAGGCCAATGTCCTAGGGGGCTTTTGTCCTAGGGGGCTTTTGTCCTACACTCACGTCGATTCACAGTGTTAAAGTATTAGCGTTAAACGATTATTTTTACGTTTGAATCTACAAGAAACATTTCAGACGAGTCATTAATTAACAAAGCATTAATTTACGTATAAAATATTGGCTAATATTAAGTTTCACAGAGATCAGATTACAGTAGGTTCAGTGGTCAATTCAGATTGGTTTATTTCCCACGTGACTAATTTCGGTCAGTCGTGATCTTTAAAAATTTTAATTTTGAAAAAACAAAAAAACCCTGGTCTCCGCTAAGCTTAATATATACCAAAGTACTTAATACAATAATATAAATAATACCTTTATGGGCCTATATTAAAGTCAGTCAACGCCTGAATGTAAATAATTTCATAAAAAAAATTTTGAACAGTAAACTTGAAGCCAGTGACATCTTAACATTTAACTTAAGTTCACGAATCATTAATATTTGGAATGCAGCTTCACAAATTATTACCAATACTACAGTAAATTCATTTGATGTGTCGTACAAAATTGTAATTGTTGCGTTCTTTTGTAAATTTGATGAGTGACTGGCTTTTGGTCGATTTTGCAAAAGTGTATGAAATTTTATAGAAACTTAATATGATTAAATATACTGTAGGTAGGCTTAGGAACAAGCTGCCCTCTTATACACACACACACACACACAGTTTATCTACCAACCTATTTTTATTGTATGGAAGGATGGAGAGCTGGGTTTACTGTGCGCCGACTGCCGTCACCGGGAATCTAACCCGGGCCCGGTGGATTCGTAGTCAGCAATGCTAACAACTACATGTACATGTGTGTGTTTGTGTGTGTTTCTTCGCGCGCGCGTAAAGCCCAGATAGTCTTTTGGGAAGATTATTATTTTAGTGTTTTTTAAGTGTAAACAGAGAACGTCTCATATCGCTTCCTCACAACTGGAGGTGTGTTTCTGGTTTAAGATTGTTCAACCTGCTTCGTGACGTCAAAGGTCATGTGACGGAGGGGATTTATAATTTTCGTTGGATCCGAACCTTCTTAGTAAAGGTCGTTATATCATCTGAATACAAAAGACGGTCCCCGATCCAAACACAACACATACCCACTGTTGGTTGGTCTGCGTCGTACATGGGCAGTGTCTAACACCGTTTCCGGTCAATCAGCAAATTTAAGCGACATTGGCTGTGGATAGTAGTTAGATAGGGGACCGTCCTCCGCGTCCAAATTATGTAGCGACCCGTGGTTTGGAGCCCACTTAAATTTGTAGGCCCCCTCCATGATATGACTTTAGATGTTGTGTAGGTGGTTAAACAACCCCAATATTACATCCCAATGTCGCTTAACTTCGCTGATCTCACGGGTAGCGATGTGTGAAGTAGCTACTACATAACCCTTGTAATTGGAAGCTTCAATTTTCTTTTTTTTATGCACGAAGGAGGGACCAAGGGCAAATGTCCGCAAAAGCACCCCACCAATAGAAGAAGAAGAGAGCCAAAATCAAGGTCTGGGGTTTTCGCGATGCCAAGATACTGCGTTTGAAAGATGGGAGGTCATAGACAGGAGGAAAGATGGACTGAGGAAGATTGTTCCAGAGTTGACCGGTTGAGTAGATGAAAGACTGAAAATACCGATTAACCCTTGCATTTGATAGTTGGACAGAATAGGAATGAGAAAGTGTAGAAAGTCTGGTACTGCGTGCTCTCGTTATAGGAGGAGGCATGCAGTTAGAGAGTTCAGAAGAGCAATGTCCGTTATGATAGTGATGGTAAAGAGAGAGTGAGGCAACATTGCGGCGAAGAGAGAGAGAGATTGAAGACAAACAGTACGAGGCGGGGAGTTGATGAGACGAAAAGCCTTTGATTTCACCCGGTCAAGTGTAGCTGTGTGGGTTGAACCACCCCACACATGAAAAGCATACTCCATACAGGGGCGAACAACACCCCTGTACAGAGACATCAACTGAGTGGGGGTGAAGAAACCACGGAGGAGGTACAGCGCACCTAACCTCTTAGAAGCTGTTTTAGAAAGAGAGTATATGGTATCTTTCCAGGAAAGATCACGAGAAAAGGAAATGCCAAGAATGTTAAGAGAAGTGGAAGGATTGATTTGTGTGTTGTTGAAGGTAAGGGGATATTCGTGTGGAAGATTGTGACGAGTAGACAGATGGAGAAACTGAGTTTTTGAGGCATTGAAAGCCATTAGGTTTTCTCTGCCCCATTCAGATACAGCAGAAAGATCAGAGGTCAGGTGCCCTATAGTCGTCTCACGCGAATCATGAAGCGACTGCTGTGAGGGACGCTTTGGGGAGCTGGGGAAGTGAAGAGTGGAATCATCGGCATAGGAGTGAATATTACAGGAAGTGCGAATTAAAAGACCATTAATAAATAAAAGGAAAAGAGTGGGTGACAGGGCAGAACCCTGAGGAACACCACTGTTAATAGCTTTAGAAGAAGAACACTGGCCATCTACAACTGCAGCTATAGATCGGCCACAAAGGAAATTAGAGCTGAAGGCACAGATAGAAGGATATAAACCGAAGGAGGGCAGTTTCGAAATTAAAGATTTGTGCCAGACTCTATCAAAGGCTTTCGATATGTCTAGCGCAATAGCAAAAGTTTCACCGAAATCCCAAAAAGAGGATGACCAAGAGTCAGAGAAATATACAAGAAGATCACCAGTAGAGCGTCCCTTGCCCAATCCAGACTGATGATCCGAAAGAAGATTGTGAGAAGAAAGGTGTTTAAGAATCTTCCTATTAAGGATAGATTCAAAAACTTTGGAAATGCAAGAAATCAAAGCGATTGGACGATAGTTGGACGGTTGAGAGCGGTCACCCTTGTTTGGGACAGGCTGAATGAAAGCGAACTTCTAGCAGGGAGGAAAAGTACCAGACGAGAGACAAAGACGAAATAGTTTGCGTAGGCAGGGTGTCAGCACAGAAGCACAGTTCTTAAGAACAACGGAGGAACACCATCAGGACCATACGCCTTACTACAGTTGAGCCCAGATAGGGCAGAAAAAACATCTTTAGAAGAGATTCTAATTTCTGACATAATAAAGTCAGAGGGAGTAGGAGATGGAGGAATAAGACCGCAATCATCCAGGGTTGAATTGTAAGCGAAAGTTTGAGCGAAGAGTTCAGCTTTGTCAGGAGAAGAGACGGCAACTGTGCCGTCGGAATGGGAAAGTGGAGGGAAAGAAGAGGAAGTAAAGTTGTTGAAGAGGTTCTTAGCTAAATGCCAGAAAGAGCGAGAAGATTTAGAATTAGATAGATTTTCACATTTTTGTAGGATGAAGGAAGTTTTGGCGAGCCGAAGAACAGATTTTGCACGATTCCGGGCAGAAATATAAGCGGAGTGAATGTCAGGAGTTGGATGGCAACTGTACCTTCTGAAAGCCTCCTCTCTGTTGCGGATAGCATTAGAACAAGTAAAGTTAAACCAAGGTTTTTTTTCCATTAGTAGTAGAAATAGAATATAGAATGTACGCCTCCATGCCCGAGAGAATCACCTCTGTGATGCGCTCAGCACATTCGGAAGGGCCCCGGCCACGGAAGCAGTAATCATTCCATGGGAAATCACAGAAATACTGCCTAAGGGCCTCGCAATCAGCGGCGCCGAAGCGCCAAAGGCGTCTCCTCTTGGGAGGATCCAAAGGCCGAATTGGAGCGATAGGACAGGAAACAGATATAAGATTGTGATTAGAGGAGCCCAACAGAGAAAAAAGTTTCACAGAGTAAGAAGAAGGATGAGATTTTAAAAAATAGGCCCAACATTCTGGATTTATCTCCAGCGTGATCGGGGATACGAGTAGGGTGCTGTACAATCTGCTTTAGGTCATTTAGGATAGTAAAGGTTATAAGCTAGTTCACCAGGGATGTCAGTGAGATGGGAGGAAAGCCAAAGGTGGTGGTGAACATTGAAATCTTCTGAAATGGAGATTTCACTTTGGAAGTGAGATAGTCAGTGGCGGCTCGTGACTTTGTTATGGGGGTGCTGCCTCAGAAATTGCGAACAATTGTGTCGATTATATATATATATATATATATATATATGAGAGAGAGAGAAAGTCGAATAGATAAATAGATAACTACTCACTACTCAGTCATAAAAATAAGTAAAATAGTATCATAAAATCAATTATAGGGTACTTACGTTTAACGGGTAATTTCGAATTTGCCAAAAATTTTATTTATAAACAAATTCCATTCTTCTGTTTTTATTCTGAGCGAAAAAATATTCTAAGAAATGAAAGCTATATATTGTAAATAATCCAATTATTATATAATTAACTTCAATCTCACGACAAAAAATAAATGATAACGAATCATTGACAAATGCAATTCGGAAATTAAATTTCGAATTAGCAAACGATACAGCAACACAACTACCACGTCAAACAAACAAATCGGCACTGCTCTGTCCACAGTGCTTTGGATCCTCTTAAACCCGCGATTCTGACTCGCTCTTCGTACGTCCGCCACCGAGGTTTCAAGCGTTTCGAACAAAATCTCGAACTGTTAAGTACGCAGTTCCACGGGAAGGCTGAAGCTACTTTCGTGATTCATTCGTTCGGCATTGAAATAGTTTAAGGAAAAAAGGATATAATCTGATTTAAAAACTCAAAGTTCATTGAAAAAAAACAATCAGAGAGGCTATTTTAAATATAAAGATCATAAGATCATGGGGGTGCTGCAGTTCCACAGTGCCTACCTGCGAGCCGCTCCTGGAGATAGTCAAAGAATTTTGGATAGTCAGTAGAATTAGGAGAAAGATAAAGAGCGCAGATGTAGTTAGTTTGAGAATGGGAAGTAAGCCGTAGCCAGAGGGTATAGAATTCGGAAGATTCAAGTTCGGGAATACGAGAACAAGTTAGGTCATTGCGTACATATACGCAACATCCACCTTTAGAGTGAAATTGAGTATAGAGAAAGTAAGAGGGTACAGAAAAGGGGTTGCTGTCAGTCGTCCCAGACACCAGAGTTTTAGTGAGGAAAGGAAGATGAGGTTTAGAGGAGGAGAGGTGGTGTTCAACAGATTGAAAATTTGAGAAAAGGCCACGAATGTTGCAGAAGTTTATGAAAAGTGAATCAGACAGAGGTCCAGAACATCTTAAATGGGCGGTAGCAGATTCAGCCCCGCTGCCCGGATCTGCGTTCCTGGTACTGGTAGCTGGGGAACCAGAAGCAGGTAATCTGTGTAGTAGAACTTAAGGTCTCTTTGTAACGCTTCGTACGTAACTACAGTTACGTCTAAAGCGTTACTGCACACTCACTGAACGCGTTACAAAGTGATCTATACATACATAGATTACCTGCCGGAGAGGGGTGGAGGGGGGTGAAGACGTTTGAAATTTTTGGCTTTCAATCGTTCAATTTTTCATTTATTGAATCATCAGACATAAATAAATAATAATTAGATTCAATTAGATTGTTAGATTAAATTTAGCATAGATTAGACTTAGGTCATGTTAGGTTAAGTTAATTAATTAGAGCATCGCTAGAATACGCAATGACGGCATAGTTTAAAAAAGTTGAATTTTTCTTTATAATTTTTTTTTTTGCAAAATAGTTTAGTTTTGGAACCGACATTTATGGAATGTATTTTTGATATGGGTATTTTAGATTTACAGATAATATTAAGTCGCTACTCGACAGTAATTTACAGGGTATAACATATATACTCGCTTCTTACCTTCATTCAAGCTAGCGAGAATGTAAGGTATGTCCCCACACACACACACACACACATATATATATATATATATATATATATATATATATATATATATATATGATGACAAGCAAAAACAAAAATGATTGCTCGTCGTTTCGTGTACTCAACAGTACACCTCATCAGGAAATGAGATTCCCCTGATGAGGTGTAATATTGAATACACGAAAGCCCTTGGAATTATTTTTTCTTTTTTCTTGTAGGTTTCCATCATTTATTCATTTCACGTGTTTAAGTGTGAAAGTCATCCTCTCTCTCTCTCTCTCTCTCTCTCTCTCTCCTCTCTCTATATATATATATATATATATATATATGAACAATTATTTCACGAAAGTGACACGTGAAAAATATTTATGATGAATAAAACCACGAAGGGAAAAGAAACAAAGGGGTGCTCAAGCGCTTTCGTCTAATGACGAAAGCGCTTGAGCACCCCTTTGTGTTTCTTTTCCCTTCGTGGTTTTATCATATATATATATATATATATATATATATATATACACAGGTGGAACAACAGTGAAATTAATTTCAGTGTTCCTGAGTATGTCATTAGACGAAAGCGCTTGAACACTATTTCCTGTTTTCTTTTTCCTTCGTGTTTATTTTCATCATATATGTATATCATTCACGTGTTACTTTCGTGAAATAATTTTCATATATATAGATCAGAAGGTCGTAAAGAATGGATTTGAAAATTTTGGAAAAATGTTTGCTCATAACCTTTGAAAATTTAATTGAGCCCGGGTAGTTTTTGCGTGTTATGTATTTTCTCTCTTTTTTTCCTTTTATCTTATCCGAGTTTTTGTCATCTTAACTTTTGCTTTTAGTCATACTAACCAGTCTAAACTCCATCCATTGTGAGAGCTTATATTAGATGAATTATTTTTTAAAAATAATAGTTAGCCATGAAAAATATTAACCTTATTTTTCTTTTTATTTCACTAAGCCAATAAAAGTTGAAAAAAAAAATTCAACATAATCTTATGATGAAAACTTTAAAATGATTAGATACTATTCTTTAAAAACAAACTTGTGTTCAATAGATCATCACCCCTTACAGAAATAGTTCTTCTGGTGACCGTATTCACGATTCCATCAAAATATTCTCCTACTACTTCTTTCACCACCTTTCTCTACAAAATAAAAAAAAAATGGTGTCAATAATCCAGCAGGGTTGAAAGCACCTTAAACAGAAAAAACAACAACAACATTCTTCTGGTGACCGACCCTGAACCCGGTCACAACTTTTCTCTACAAAAAAAAAAAAAAAAAATGTCAATTATCCAGCAGGGTTGAAAGCACCTTAAACAGAAAAAAACAAATCTTCTGGTGACCAGACCAGGTTCAAGTGTGATTAAGATTTCTAAAAACTGAAAACCAGTGATGACGTAATGTCTGCTTCCTGAATAGTGAAATTTGAAATTAGTACTGTCAATGATAATAATAATAATAATGATAAAATTAATAATGATGATGATAATGATAATAATCATAGAAGTAAATGAAGAATAGATGCCAGGTACATTTATTACGAGAGAAATATTACGTCATGAATCAATTCATGGTTACCAGTTCCATAGCAATGAATCAGATTATAATTTTTCCAGATTATCTGTTTCAGTACTATATTTGACGCCTGGCTCAGAACAATCCCCGATGAGCCGGGCGTACCTGGCTGTGTATGGTGGAGACTGGAAAGTACAAGAAACCAACTCACTACTTCACCAGGCCAACTCGAGAGGAGGGGCGATTAGCTTGACCTTCGTGAAATGAGGAATCATCGCGCAGAACGTTTGAAAGGTGTATATATATATATATATCCCACTACGGGGTGATTGCCTCTTCATTCAGATGATGTACCGACCTTTTACATGGTTTGCATCCCATGAAAAACTAGTTCCTCTCTATCACATGACCTTTACCCTTATGAAATAGGTTAAATAATCTTAAAACATAAACATACGTCAAATTATGAGGGAACGATCTGAGATGGTCTCTATTTACACTTACAAATACTAGAATAATTTTCCCAAAACCTTCGAAAATGTGAGCTCTTGAGATTAAAGTGCAAAGAGGAGAAGAGCTAATGTGTGTGTGTGTGTGTGTGCAGGCGGGTATTTACATATGGACCAAATGGGCCATGGCCCAGTGCGGCAAATTTTAGGGGGCGGCAAAATTTTGAGGGCAGTAAAATTTGGAGGAAAAGTCGTAACAAGAAAGGTAATAAGAAAGACTTTTTTAGGTACGGAAAAAATCAAAAATTTCTGGTATGTTTTTTAGCTAAACAAAACGGCGAAAAATTAGTACCACTTAAAAAAAAAAATCTCATTACGTTTGAACGAAGTCGATTTCAAAGTTGGTCCTTGGCCTTAATATATTTTATTAATTTTAATATCTTTATTTTAAAGCTAATTATTTTTATTTTATTTCAGATTTATTGTTTACACTTTACAGAGTATCAAGACAAAAATTGACCAATTATTTTGTTTAAGGTTTTCTCTCTAAAATTGAATTTATATTTTTTCTATTTTGCAACTTTGAACTTTGAAACTGGACAACATTTAAAATTTAAAGGCAAGATTGTGTTTATCTCAGTTTAGTACAGTAATGGTATTTATACAAGGTAAGAAGAAGTCACTTTTTAAGACAGTTTTGAATTTTTGATGTTAACTTAACTGCCTATATGTAGTTAGCTGTTAGAGACCTACTGAGCCTGGCTGAGTTATATATATATATATATAATATATATATATATATATTATATATATTATATTATATTATATTTTTAATTAATTTCAGATGTATTTGTTCAGATATTTTTGTAAAACCTTATTTGAAACACAGCTTGTCAATGGAGAGAAGGTGAAGAGAACATATTTAATGTATTCAGAGAGCACAGGCTCAATTTTCTGCGTTTCATGTCAGTTATTTGGTGGCACTACTAAAATTGGTAAGGAAGGATTTGATGAGTGGAAGCATGGCAGTGAAGCATTAACAATCCATGGAAATTCCTCTGAACATAAATCATGTGTGTTAGCTATGAAAATGAGAAGTTCAACTCTCGGAAGAATTGACAGACAACTTTTCTATCAAATTGATGAGGAGAAGTAGTATTGGAAGAATGTTTTACGAGTTGTTGCAGTGGTCCGGTCACTGGCATCTCATGGTTTACCTTTTAGGGTTCACATTGAGAAATTTGGTTCCGTCCACAGTGGAAACTTTATAATGGCTTTGGAACTTATTGCTGAATTTGACCCTTCTCTGGCGGAACACATTGCAAAATACAAAAATCTAGGAAAAGGTCATACCTCATACTTGTCTACTTTTACATGTAAGCAATTCATCAAACTACTGGATGACAAAGTTACCAAACAAATAACTGAGGAAGTGAAACGTGCGAAGTACTATTCCATTATTGTGGACTCCACCCCAGACATATCACATGTCGATGAACTTGCAGTTATTCTGAGATACGTAAAAGAAGATGGGCATCCCGTAGAACGATTGTTTGCATTCCTTACCAGCGTAGGCCACAAATCAGAGCAGCTTTTCAACTCAGTTTCCAGCATATTAAAAATGCATGATCTCGCCATTGCAAACTGCAGAGGACAGTCGTATGATAACGCTCCCAACATGTCAGGAACTTAGTCTGGCTTGCAAGCCAGAATAAAAGAAGCGTCCCCAGTAGCAGTTTACGTACCTTGCTCTGCACACTCATTAAATTTGATTGGACAGTGTGCAGCAAGTTGCTGTAAGGAAACAATTGATTTTTTTGCACTTCTCCAAAATATTTACGTGTTCTTCACTGCCTCCACTCACCGTTGGGAAATACTACAAAATCATTTTACCAAACCTGAAAATGTAACGCTAAAGAGCTTATCAGACACTCGATGGTCAGCCCGTGAAGAATCGTGTAGGAGTCTCAACAAAGACTGGGAAGAGGTTATAGAGGCACTTACGTCCATTGAAGAAGATGAATCAGAAAAGCCTTGCACACGCAGTAAAGCATCAGGCTACCTCAATCAACTACAACGCCTTGAAACTACAATTCTTTCTTTAATGTGGGGTGACATTCTGGAAAGGTTCAATGCTACTAGTAAACAGCTCCAAGCAGTTAACATTGATCTTGGTGTCGTAGCAGAACTGTATGCATCATTGACAGTCTATGTAAAAGATGCAAGAGACAACTTCGACTTTTATGAAGAAGCAGCAATTAAGAAATCATCTATCCGCGAATATGAAGTTACAATGAAAAGAAAAAAGAAAAGAAAACTTCGAGTCGACGAAACTCGCGAAGGCGAGGTAGAGTTAGATGGACGGAGGAACTTCTTCATTAATACTTATCTTGTGGTACCTGACAGATTATTGTCAGAATTAAACCGTCGCAAAGATGTGTATGAAAACCTCCATGCACGGTTTGCATTTTTTACAAAAGTCACCACCTTGAATCCTACAGATATAACAGCCAATGCTATTAAGCTTTGGGGATTTTACAAGGATGACTTGGCGGAAGCATTTGTTAATGCGTATGTTCATTTCCGTGGGTTTCTTTTGAATTTGGAGAAAACTCTTACGAGCATTCTTGAGATGAGTGAGATGATTCAAGCAAAAGGATTAAAAGAAGTTTACCCATATGTTGATATTGCGCTCAGGATTTTTCTATGTACGCCGTCTTCCAATTGTTCCGTCGAAAGATCTTTTTCTATACTGCAACGACTAAAGAACTACCTACGGTCAGTGATGTCAGAAAATCGTCTCAACTCTTTAGCTATCCTTAGTATTGAATCGGAACTCACGAGAGCTCTTAGCTATAGAGATCTTATATTCTTATTGACTCCTTCGCTGCTCAGCAATCTCGGTGGAAACTGCTTTCAGTATTCTACAACGGTCTATTTCGTAACTAAACATAAAGAACGTAAAGGTAACCTATAATGCATTCCTGTTCACACATTTAAGGGATTGTTATATATATACCTTTGGTAACCTTTGATTAGCTTCCGCCGGAATTGTTCATTCTGACGAAGGTCAGGCTTTTCACTCCACCTTAGACCTACAGTTTAACGTGGAATCCGAACCACGCCCCATCAGCAGCCCAGCGTCTTAACCACTAGGCCACCTAGGATACCCATTTATCTACCAACCACTTTCTTTATTGTGTGGAAGGATGAACAGCTGGGTTTTGCTGCGCGCCGGCTGCCGTCCGGTCTCGAACTCGGGGCCGATGGATTCGTAGTCAGCGACGCTAACCACTACACAATTACACTACACCACCACTACACTATATAATATATATATATATATATATAATATATATATATATAATATTATGATTGATATAAAAATATCTTATATGTTAACATATATTTTGCCAGCGTAAATACCTAAACCATTTGACTGCATTTTACTGAAAACCCTTAATCAAATAACTAGTATTTATTGCTAAATGGTAACTTCGTAAGTGTCCGAAGTGCGGATAAATCACTATGGACCTTGGCGCCAGGAAACCTAAATCCAAATCCGACCCTGTGTGTGTGTGTGTTTTCCTTTAAATATGTATGTCAGTTCAGTGTCAGGCTGACCAACATTTCTGAACATGGAAGTGGACAAGATTTTGAATTGATTCAAGGGTTTAGCTACGTTTAGCGAACGTTATTATTAAGTTAGCGAGGTTGTTCAACCTCGTTCGTGACGTCAAAGGTCATGTGAAGAAGTTGATTTACAATTCTTCGTTGGATTCGGACCTTCTAAAGTTCATTATATCATCTGAATACAAAAGACGGTACCCGATCCGACCACATCACAGACCCACTGTTCCTTGGTCTCCGTCATACATGGCCAGTGTCGTTACACCGTTTCCCGTCGATCAGCGAATTTAAGCGACAGTGGCTGTGGATAGTAGTTAGATAGGGGACTGTTCTCCGCGTCCAGATTATGTAGCGACCCGTGGTTCGGAGCAAACGTAAAGTTGTTGGCCTCCTCCATGATATGAGTTTAGATGTTGCGTAGATGGTTAAACAACCTCAATATTACATCCCAATGTCGCTTCACTTCGGTGATCTCACGGGTAGCGATGTGTGAAGTAGCTACTACGTAACTCTCATAATTGGATGGTTCAATTTTATCTACAGGTAGTCTGTGTAGTAGAACTTAAGGTCTCATTGTAACGCCTCGTACGTAAGTATACTTTTGTCTGAAGCGTTACTGCACACTCAATGAACGCGTAACAGTGATCTATATATACACATAGATTACCTGCGAGGAGGGGATGAAGAGGTGGGTTAAGAAGTTTGACATTTTGGCTTTTAGCTTTTCGATTTTTGTTTTATTGAATCATTGAACAAAAAGAAATAATTAAATTAGATTAAAATAGATTATGTAAGGTTAAATTTAGCATAGATTAGGCTGAGGTCATGTTGGTTAAGTTAATTTAAAAATTAGTTTAATGTTTCTTTATAATTTTTTTTTGGCAAAAAGTTTAGTTTTGGAACCGACATTTACGGAATGTATTTTGATACGGGTATTTTAGATTTACAGATAATATTAACTCGCTACTCGACAGTAATTTACAGGGTATAACATATATACTCGCTTCTTACCTTCATTCAAGCTAGCGAGAATCTATAAGGCATGTCCCCGCATATATAATAAATATATATGATGAAAACCCACAAGCAAAAACAAAAATGATTGCTCGTCCTTTCGTGTACTCAACAGTACACCTCATCAGGAAATGATATTCCCCTGACGAGGTGTAATATTGAATACACGAAAGAGTTTGGAATTATTATATTTTTTTTTTTTAGGTTTCCATCACTTATTCAGGGACAAGTATATTTCATGGACTGCTCTCGATTTTCCTACGAAATTACAAACAAGGGCAGTCGATGACCCTGATTTTGTTTCTGCAATCGGTTTTCTCGAGAAATGATAAAGAAAAATGTTATTGGATATTGAATAAATTTATTTACTGAAACGACGCAATACACTCCAACATCTTTTTGAATAAGTCCGAGCTGGTGTGGCGCTTACGCCATACAAATTCACAAAGGTACGAGTCAAGTTGGTCGCGATCTGTTCCGCATCGCAGTTTGTTCGATTGTTTCAATGAATTCCACTAGGTTAGGTTAGGTCAGGTTAGGTTTCTCAAGAAAACCGATTGCAGAAACAAAATCAGGGTCATCGACTGCCCTTGGTTGCAATTTCATAGGAAAATCGAGAGCAGTCCATGAAACATACTAGGTCCCTTATTCATTTCACGTGTTAAGTGTGAAATTCATCCTCTCTCTCTCTCTCTCCCCCCCTCTCTCTCTATATATATATATACGTGGAACACTGAAATTAATTTGTGTTGCTGAGTATGTCATTAGACGAAAGCGCTTGAACACTATTTCCTGTTTTCTTTTTCCTTCGTGTTTATTTTCATCATAAATATCATTCACGTGTTACTTCCACGAAATACTTTTCATATATAGACAGTAGATCAGAAGGTCGTAAAGAATGGATTTAAATTTTGGAAAAATGTTTGCTCATAACCTTTGAAAATTTAAGTGAGCCCGGGTAGTTTTTGCTTGTTACGTATTTTCTCTTTTTTTTACTTTTATCTTATCCGATTTTTGTCATCTTAACTTCTTCGCTTTTGGTCATACTAAACTCCATCCACTCTGAGAGCTTACGTATATCAGAAAAATTATTTTTTAAAAATAATAGTTAGCCCTGAAAAATATTAACCTTATTTTTTCTTTTCAATTTACTAAGCCAGCAAAAGTTGAAAAAAAAAATTCAACACAATCTTATGATTCAAACTTTAAAATGATTAGATAGTATTCTTTAAAAACAAACTTGTGTTCACTATATCATCACCACCGAAAACGATTGTCAAAGACTGAAGAATGTTCAAAATTAAGTATTTAATTTATGGGTTGTAATACACCCTTATAGAGCAATTATTTTATATCTGAAATGTTGAATATTTTTAGTGTGTGAAATATCGTGTTATATTGTATGAGCAAGGTTTAATTAACTTTAATCATGTTCAGTCATTAGTTTTTAGGGTGACCAGTGCATAAAATTAGAAAAGGTAGAAGTGTGATTAGGATTTCTAAAAACTGAAAACCAGTGACGACGTAATGTGTGCTTCCTGAATAGTGAAATTTGGAATTAGTTACCAGAAATAAAATTCCATTAGTACTGTCAATGATAATAATAATAATGATAACATTAATAATGATGATGATGATAATGATAATAATCATAGAAGTAAATGAAGAGTAGATGGCAGCTACATTTATTACGAGAAAAATATTACGTCATGAATCAATTCTTTGGTTACCAGTTTCATAGCAATGAATCAGATTATAATTTTTCCAGATTATCTGTTCCAGTATTATGTATGACACCTGGCTAAGAAGAATCCCCGATGAGCCGGGCGTACCTGGCTGTTATGGTGGAAACTAGAAAGTACAAGAAACCAACTCACTACTTCACCAAGCCAACTCGAGAGGAGGGGTGATTAGCTTGACCTTCGTGAAATGAGGAATCATCGCGCAGAACCTTTGGAAGGTTGAAAGGAATATATATATATATATATATATATATATATATATATATATATATATACCCACGACGAGGTGACTGCCTCTTCATTCAGATGATGTACCGACCTTTTACGTGGTTTGCATCCCATGAAAAACTAGTTCCTCTCTATCACATGACCTTTACCCTTATGAAATAGGTTAAATAATCTTAAAACATAAACATACGTCAAATTATGAGGGAACGATCTGAGATGGTCTCTATTTACACTTACAAATACTAGAATAATTTTCCCAAACCCTTCGAAAATGTGAGCTCTTGAGATTAAAGTGCAAAGAGGAGAAGAGCTAATGTGTGTGTGTGCAGGCGGGTATTTACATATAGACCAAATGGGCCATTGCCCAGTGCGGCAAATTTTAGGGGGCGGCATAATTTTGAGGGCAGTAAAATTTTGGAGGAAAAGTCGTAACAAGAAAGGTAATAAGAAAGACTTTTTTAGGTAGGGAAAAATCAAAAATTTCTGGTATGTTTTTTAGCTAAACAAAACGGCGAAAAATTAGTACCACTTAAAAAAAAATCTCATTACATTTGAACGAAGTCGATTTCAAAGTTGGTCCTTGGCCTTAATATATTTTATTAATTTTAATAATATCTTTATTTTAAAGCTAATTATTTTTATTTTATTTCAGATTTATTGTTTACACTTTGCAGAGTATCAAGCTAAAAATTGGCCAATTATTTTGTTTAAGGTTTTCTCTATAAAATTGAATTTATATTTTTTCTATTTTGCAACTTTGAAACTGGACAACATTTAAAATTTAAAGACAAGATTGTGTTTATCTCAGTTTAGTACAGTAATGGTATTTATACAAGGTAAGAAGAAGGCAGTTTTAAGACAGTTTTGAATTTTTGATGTTGTTGTTGTTGTTGTTTAGCCGATCAGCCCACCCTGATCGAGCAAGCCGGCGGCACGCAGGTAACCGATCGCCCTCTCCGGAGTGGACCAGAGGTTCAGCGCACTCGTGATGTTGTGTTGTGTTCGTTGTTGTGCTAGAGCGGTACAGTCCGTCATAATGTGTTCAATTGTTTGTGGTGTGTCTTGGCACAGGTGGCAGGTGTCGTCTATGGAGTTGTCTAGTCTGTGTTTATATGTCCGTAAGTTGGGGTGATGTCCACATCGGAATCGTGCTAAGTTAACTCGATCCGATCTGCTCAGGCTGATCTCTGACCTGTTAATGGGCGGCGGCTTCGCACCTAGGACCGCATTCGGACCGAGTCGTGTCAGTGCTTTGTGGGTTAGGTGTGTGTGTATGTGTTTTCTGTACTGTGTGATGTCTGTGGGGCGTGGTATGGAATGGAGTATTTGGTTATAATGTCTCTCTGGTGTTACCTTAATGGTGCGAGGTGTTGGTGCATGATTGTACATGTAGTGGCAAGGGTGTTGTGGGTTAGTTGTCGCTGCTGCCATGAATTGTGTTCCCCTCATGTCTAAATGTTCCCTAACTTTTAGTATTTTTGTTTCTGTGTGCAGGTGTTCTATTGGTGTTGTTTGAGTGCATCCTGTAATGATACGAAGTGCGTTGTTTTGTATTGTTTGTAAGGTGTTTATGTGTGTGTTTGAGATAATGGGTGCCCAGCATGGGCTAGCATAGTCCATAACTGAGCGAATATATTGTTTGTAGATGAGTGATGTTGTTTCCTGCTGGTGTCCAAAGTTTGTGCCTGTTAGTACCCTAAGCGTGTTAAGTCTTGACGTACATTTGTTTTTAATGTCCTGAATGTGGTTTGCAAAAGATAATGATGTGTTGTATGTGACACCTAGTATTTTGGTTCTGTGAGTGTGTGGAATGTTGATGTTGTTTAGTGTAAGTTGTGGAATTACCTGGTGTTCTTTTGTGTTGCTTGTAAGCAAGGTGATGGTTGATTTTGTGGGCGCTACTTTGAGTCTATTGTGTGTGAGCCAGTCTTGTATACTGTTTATGTATGTTTGTAGGTTATTTGTAGCGGTGTCGATGTTGTTGTGGGTGGATGTTAGAGTGATATCATCTGCATATGATGATAAGGTAAGCTTGTTATCTATGGGTGTTGGAATGTCATGCATGTATAAGTTGAAGAGTGTTGGTGAGAGAACAGAGCCTTGAGGGACCCCGTTCGGAAAAAGCTTGTTTTTGGATGACTTGCCATTAAATGTGACATGTGAGTATCTTCCTGAGAGATAGTTGCTCAGCCACCTTTTGGTGTTATTGTGCATGTTTGTGTTGAGTATTTTGTTTATGAGAGGGAAGCGTGGGATAGCATCAAATGCTTTACTAATGTCTATTGTTGCTAATAGTGTACGTTGAGCTGGTCTTCTAGAGTTGATGCCATCCATGATGTGCTGCGTGAGGTTAGTGAGTAATGTCGTGGTTGAGTGGTGAGGTCTGAATCCATGTTGAGTAGGCGATAGTGGTATGTGTGGGTTGGTGATTTGTAAGATTAGTCTTTCTGTTACTTTGGAAGGTGTGCATAGTAAAGTAATGGGTCTATAGGAAGCTGGTTCTGTTGGATTTTTGTTTGGTTTGAGTAGTGTAATAATTTTACCTTGTTTCCATATGTCAGGAATAATACAGTGTTGGTATGAATATGTGCTGATATTTGTGAGAGCTAGTATTCCTTGTGGGCCCAAGTGTTTAAGGTGTATGTTAGATATGTTGTCTGGTCCAGTAGCCTTCGAATTTTTAATGTTTTTGATGATCTTGGTGGTCTGGTCTGTATTGAAGGGTGTAATGGTCGTGTCGAGTCTGTAGGTTTTCTTGTGTCTGGCTGTTTGTTTGTCTGCGTGTTTCTGGTTGTTGTCTCTGTTTAAGTGACTTATCTTTGCGTAGTGATTAACTAGAATGTTAGCTTGTTGTGTGTATGTTGGGATATTATTTTGGCTGCGACAGATAGCCGCGTGTGAGGTGTGAATGCCGCTGTTAGAGTGGGTAATGCTGTTTATAGTCTTGTATAGCCTGTATGTATCTGTGGAGTGGTTTAGTGTTGTTATGAATTCCCTGAATGTTTCTGTTTGTTTTTCTTTGAGTTTGTTGTTTATTTCTGTGTTGAGCTGTTGTATCTGCTGCTTTATGGCTTCTGTGTGTGGTGTTTGTGTGTTATGTTTGAGGTTGTTACGTTGCCTTATGAGGTGGGCTATTTCTCTAGTGTAATTTGGGTTGTATTTCCTAATGTTGCCCTTGGGTATGTATTTGTTTGCATTATTGATAATCTGATTAAATGTCTTGAGTGTTGTATCGATGTTTATGATGGGTGTGCTGTTTAATGTGGTGAATTGTTCCTCAGTCTGTATTTTGAACTGTTCCCAATCAGCTTTCTTGTAATTTCTGTAAGTGTGCCTAAGGCTGTTGGGGCAGAGTGTAGAATGTGTTGTAATGATGATGGGCAGGTGGTCTGATGACAGTTGTTTTTCTGTTCTCCATTGTGTATGTGTTGCTAGTGAGGGGGAACAGAACGTTATGTCTGGGGAGGAGTTTGAGTATCCTGCTTGATGTGGTATGTGTGTATGTTCTTCTGTATTGTTAAGAATGAAGAGGCTGTTTAGTTGTGTGGCTATGTTGGCGCCTCTGGTGTTGTTTTGGTTGTGCAGGTACCAACTAGTGTCTTTGGCGTTGAAGTCTCCTCCTAAGATGACATTAGTGAGAGAGGCAAGATTGTGTAACTGTGGATTGTAATTGGCTGGCACCTGAGGTGAACTATCTGGTGGGATGTAAATGTTGATTAGTGTGGTGTTGTGTTTTGCGCGTGTTTTAATGTTAACTGCCTGTATTTCTATCGTGTTATCTGCTTGGATTGTGTTTGTAATGTTTTGGGTAGCATCAGTGTAGCTAATGCTTTTACGTATGTAAGTGATGAGTCCACCCCCGTTACCCCCAGTACGATCTTGACGGATCGCCGTGAAGTCAGGGATGGTGGGTGTTTTGTGTGTGCGTTTTAGTTTTGTTTCTTGTATAAGTGCTATGTGAATGTTTTGTTTTGTACGAATTCCCTAAGCTGCATGATTTTGTTTGTGAGGCCATCTACGTTGTACTGTAATATGTTAATATTATACTTCTGTATGTGTCTCATGGTGCTATTGTGTCTATGTCTTTGTGTATGGTGACATGTGTAAGTTGTAGTGGGGCCTGGATTAGTCTTAATGTCGCCAGAGAGTAAGAGTAGTTCGGGGAGCACGCAATTGTTCCCTGTAATTGAAAAAATAGCACGCTGAGAATAGGTCCGGCCCCGGGAGCCGATCGGCACTCTGACCGTGCCACGCAACAGGCCGTCGACTGCCAGTCTGGCCAACCGTAGACAGCCCGCTGCACGGAGATTTGAGGAAGTTTGGCCACCAGCGCGTTGATGTTTTGGTTTGACGTCGCCTCTTCGCGTTGACGTGTCCTGCGCTGGAGGATGCAGCCACTGTTTAGAAGCTTCCTCGTCAGCTGCTAACACTTTTTTCACGTTGTTCTCGCTACCTGTTCAGACGTTTTTTATAAACAAATCTCAGTTTTCTGCTCAACACGGCTCTTTCTAATTTTAAAATTGATTAGTCAAGGAAGGAAGATGTTGACTTCTATTTTGCAGCAACAGTTGATGATATTTATGTTACTTTACTGATTAATGAAAATGATTAGGCTCTTCAAGTTATAAAAGAATTCTTTCGTAATAATTGATAAATACGAAACACAAAACGTATATGCAAACAGGATGATGATGCTTAGACTACTCAAGTTGATGAAGTTTTCTCTTTCTCATATATTGTATCGACGTAATACTGTAAATATATTTAAAGTTTCTGCATAAATAACTTGTGTTTCACAGTAAACAAAGATTTCCCTCAATCTTCTATCACATCCAAACAGTCCAACTTTTATAGTTAACTGCCTATATGTAGTTAGCTGTTAGAGGCCTACTGAGCCTGGCTGAGTTATTTTTTTAAATATATAATTATATTTTATTAATATTAATAATATATTTCTATTTAAAAATATATTATTATATTTGTAATTAATTTCAGATGTATTTGTTTACAGATATTTTTGTAAAACCTTATTTGAAACGGCTTGTCAATGGAGAGAAGGTGAAAAGAACATATTTAATATATTCGGAGAGCACAGGCTCAATTTTCTGCGTTCCATGTCAGTTATTTGGTGGAACTACTAAAATTGGTAAGGAAGGATTTGATGAGTGGAAGGATTTGATGAGTGGAAGCATGGCAGTGAAGCGTTAACAATCCATGGAAATTCCTCTGAATATAAGTCATGTGTGTTAGCTATGAAAATGAGAAGTTCAACTCTCGGAAGAATTGACAGACAACTTTGCTAAGAAATTGATGAGAAGTAGTATTGGAGGAATGTTTTACAACGAGTTGTTGCAGTGGTCCGGTCGGTCACTGGCATCTTATGGTTTACCTTTCAGGGGTTACATTGAGAAATTTGGTTCTGTCCACAGTGGAAACTTTATAATGGCTTTGGAACTTATTGCTGAATTTGACCCTTTTCTGGCGGAACACATTGCAAAATACAAAAATCCAGGAAAAGGTCATACCTCATACTTGTCTTCTTTTACATGTGAGCAATTCATCAAACTACTGGATGACAAAGTTACCAAACAAATAACTGAGGAAGTGAAACGTGCGAAGTACTATTCCATTATTGTGGACTCCACCCCAGACATATCACATGTCGATGAACTTGCAGTTATTCTGAGATACGTAAAAGAAGATGGGCATCCCGTAGAACGATTTTTGGCATTCCTTCCCAGCGGAGGCCACAAATCAGAGCAGCTTTTCAACTCAGTTTCCAGCATATTAAAAATGCATGATCTCGACATTGCAAACTGCAGAGGACAGTCGTATGATAACGCTCCCAACATGTCAGGAACTTAGTCTGGCTTGCAAGCCAGAATAAAAGAAGCGTCCCCAGTAGCAGTTTACGTACCGTGCTCTGCACACTCATTAAATTTGATTGGACAGTGTGCAGCAAGTTGCTGTAAGGAAACATTGATTTTTTCTCACTTCTCCAAAATATTTACGTGTTCTTCACTGCCTCCACTCACCATTGGGAAATACTACAAAATCATTTTACCAAATTTGAAACTGTAACCGTGTAACGCTAAAGAGCTTATCAGACATTCGATGGTCAGCCCGTGAAGAATCGTGTAGGAGTCTCAATAAAGACTGGGAAGAGGTTATAGAGGCACTTACGTCCATTGAAGAAGATGAATCAGAAAAGCCTTGCACACGCAGTGAAGCATCAGGCTACCTCAATCAACTACAACGCCTTGAAACTACAATTCTTTCTTTAATGTGGGGTGACATTCTGGAAAGGTTCAATGCTACTAGTAAACAGCTCCAAGCAGTTAACATTGATCTTGGTGTCGTAGCAGAACTGTATGCATCATTGACATTCTATGTAAAAGATGCAAGAGACAACTTCGACTTTTATGAAGAAGCAGCAATTAAGAAATCATCTATCAGCGAATATGAAGTTACAATGAAAAGAAAAAAGAAAAGAAAACTTCGAGTCGACGAAACTCGCGAAGGCGAGGTAGAGTTAGATGGACGGAGGAACTTCTTCATTAATACTTATCTTGTGGTACCTGACAGATTATTGTCAGAATTAAACCGTCGCAAAGATGTGTATGAAAACCTCCATGCACGGTTTGCATTTTTTACAAAAGTCACCACCTTGAATCCTACAGATATAACAGCCAATGCTATTAAGCTTTGGGAATTTTACAAGGATGACTTGGCGGAAGCATTTGTTAATGCGTATGTTCATTTCCGTGGGTTTCTTTTGAATTTGGAGAAAACTCTTACGAGCATTCTTGAGATGAGTGAGATGATCCAAGCAAAAGGATTAAAAGAAGTTGACACATATGTTGATATTGCGCTCAGGATTTTTCTATGTACGCCGTCTTCCAATTGTTCTGTCGAAAGATCTTTTTCTATACTGCAACGACTAAAGAACTACCTACGGTCAGTGATGTCAGAAAATCGTCTCAACTCTTTAGCTATCCTTAGTATTGAATCGGAACTCACGAGAGCTCTTAGCTATAGAGATCTTATATTCTTATTGACTCCTTCGCTGCTCAGCAATCTCGGCGGAAACTGCTTTCAGTATTCTACAACGGTGTATTTCGTAACTAAACATAAAGATCATAAAGGTAACCCACAATGCATTCCTGTTCACATATTTAAGGGATTGTTATATATATACCTTTGGTAACCTTTGATTAGCTTCCGCCCGAATTGTTCATTCTGACGAAGGTCAAGCTTTCACTCCACCTTAGACCTACAGTTTAACGTGGAATCCGAACCACGCCCCATCAGCAGCCCAGCGTCTTAACCACTAGGGCACCTAGGGTACCCATTTATCTACCAACTACTTTCTTTATTGTGTGGAAGGATGAACAGCTGGGTTTTGCTGCGCGCCGGCTGCCGTCCGGTCTCGAACTCGGGGCCGATGGATTCGTAGTCAGCGACGCTAGCCACTACACCATTACACTACACCACCACTACACTACTACATATATATATATATATATATATATATACTGTATATATATATATATATATATATATATTATATATATATATATATATATATATTATACACAGAGTATATTTCTTTATGATTATTTAGGCTGTGACATATATATCACTAAGGCACTATTTGGTAATTAATTTTTTCTCAATTTATATTTATATTTATTTTTATTTCTTTATTCTTTTGTGACCTGTTTCATAAACCATAAATGTTTGCTCCTCCCACAATTTTTTCTATGCTTACTATATATATATATATATATATATATTTATATATATATATATATATATATATATGTATGTATGTATGTTTATTTTTGTAACCTATATATTGCCTTGATCTGTCCTTTCACTCCAGTGTTCCTGAGGATGTCATTAGACGAAAGCGCTTGAGCACCCCTTTGTGTTTCTTTTTTCCTTCGTGGTTTTATTCATCATAAATACTTTTCACGTGTCACTTTCGTGAAATAATTTTTAATATATATATATATATATATATACTGTATATATATATATATATATATATACAGTATATATATATTATTGTATTATATATATAATATCATAATATATACTTATAATATATTATGATTGATATAAAAATATCTTATATGTTAACATATATTTTGCCAGCGTAAATACCTAAACCATTTGACTGCATTTTATTGAAAACCCTTAATCAAATAACTAGTATTTATTGCTAAATGGTAACTTCGTAAGTGTCCGAAGTGCGGCTAAATCACTATGGACCTTGGCGCCAGGAAACCTAAATCCGCCCGTGTGTGTGTGTGTGTGTGTTCCTTTAAATATGTATGTCAGTTCAGTGTCAGGCTGACCAACATTTCTGAACATGGAAGTGGGCGAGATTTTGAATTGATTCAAGGGTTTAGCTACGTTTAGCGAACGCTATTATTAAGTTAGCGAGGTTGTTGAACCTCCTTCGTGACGTCATAGGTCATGTGAAGGAGTTGATTTACAATTCTTCGTTGGATTCGGACCTTCTAAAGTTCATTATTTCATCTGAATACCAGTGGTGGGCACCGTTAACCAAAAAGTTAACTTCGTTAACCGCTAATCCGTTAACCAAAAAGTTAACTTCGTTAACCGTTAATCCGTTAATTCGTTAAACATGTAACGGAAGTTACCGATAAACCGTTAACGTTAACTTTTATTATAAAAAAAATGAAAAACACAATATATATATAATTTAATTTTCCCTCTTCTTCTCGTTCTCCATTTTGTCCATGAGATGCATGTTGCCCTTCATGAAAATTAGCATATCAAAGTTTTCATCAGACAGGGATGATCTCTTGGCCCTCAGGATGTCCTTGCCCATAAAGAACAAACGCTCCACTGCAGCACTGGAGGGGATGGCTGTGTTGAACTTGATGAACAAGTCCACCAACACTTGCTCACCCAAGAAGGCAGCATCTGTCAGCAAGTCCTTGGAGTTGGTCTCCAGCCAGGTCTTGACCAAGTTCTGGGCCTTGCCCTTGAGTGACCTGTGGCTTCTGCTGCTCTCTTTTGTCTGGATGACAGCACTGAAGAAGTCATCCTCCTCCTCCTCCTCGTTGTTGCTGCCTCCACTGTTGCTGCCCACTTCGTTGGACTGCTGCTTCATGGCCTCCTCGACTGTACCCTCCATGCTTTTCCTCACCCTGGCGACCTTGGTGTTGTCATACTTGTCCAACCAGATGAGGTGAAAACGCTCCCATTGTAAGACATCAATTGACTTAATTTATGTCATCAAAGTGACATGAGAATTGAAATCTTACCTGATCAGTTTTATGGTTCTTGAAATGTATCAAGGAGACTACTAATAAGGTACTCACAGACATATTATAAATATACATGACTTACTTGACAACGATTATTTTTAAATATTCACTAGCACAAACATGTTGCGCAAGAGACAGACTGCAAATGAAACGAATGTAGTTATTTGTTGTAATTGTTACATATATATTATTGAAAGTGCCTTAAAATGCTCGTGATATTTCTTGATAGAAGTTGAAACATTCAACTCAAATGGCAAATCTTTCCGCCTGATTTTACAGTCGACCATGTTTTGCTCAAACCAATGCCATAAATAACTACCATATTTGGTAAGACACAAATTGTGGCGACGGAAACAAATATATCGCCTGATTTTGCACTGCGGAAATGGAAATTCGTTCATCACTATTAACAGTGGCGGATTAATTGCGCACCTGCTCAGCACTGAAAATAATAGAAACTTTTAAACGTTTATTTATGAATTTTTTGGGTTAACGGACTTGAGTTAACGGAAGTTAAATGTAACGGAAGTTAATTAGTCCGATAATGATTTTCAAAGTTAACTTAAAAGTTAAATCGTTAACGAAAAAGTTAACTTCGTTAATTAACGATTAACGGATTAACGGTTTGTGCCCAGCTTTGCTGAATACAAAAGACGGTACCCGATCCGACCACATCACAGACCCACTGTTCCTTGGTCTCCGTCATACATGGCCAGTGTCGTTACACCGTTTCCTGTCGATCAGCGAATTTAAGCGACATTGGCTGTGGATAGTAGTTAGATAGGGGACTGTCCTCCGCGTCCAGATTATGTAGCGACCCGTGGTTCGGAGCAAACGTAAAGTTGTAGGCCTCCTCCATGATATGAGTTTAGATGTTGCGTAGGTGGTTAAACAACCCCAATATTACATCCCAATGTCCCTTAACTTCGGTGATCTCACGGGTAGCGATGTGTGAAGTAGCTACTAGGTAACTCTCATAATTGGATGGTTCAATTTTATCTACAGGTAGTCTGTGTAGTAGAACTTAAGGTCTCATTGTAACGCTTCGTACGTAAGTATAGTTTTGTCTGAAGCGTTACTGCACACTCAATGAACGCGTAACAGTGATCTATATATACATAGATTTACCTGCGAGGAGGGGATGAAGAGGTGGGTTAAGAAGTTTGACATTTTTGGCTTTTAGCTTTTCGATTTTTGTTTTATTGAATCATTGAACAAAAAGAAATAATTAAATTAGATTAAAATAGATTATGTAAGGTTAAATTTAGCATAGATTAGGCTGAGGTCATGTTTGGTTAAGTTAATTTAAAAATTAGTTTAATGTTTCTTTATAATTTTTTTTGGCAAATAAGTTTAGTTTTGGAACCGACATTTACGGAATGTATTTTTGATATGGGTATTTTAGATTTACAGATAATATTAACTCGCTACTCGACAGTAATTTACAGGGTATAACATATATACAGTACTCGCTTCTTACCTTCATTCAAGCTAGCGAGAATCTATAAGGTATGTCCCCGCATATATAATAAATATATATGATGAAAACCCACAAGCAAAAACAAAAATGATTGCTCGTCCTTTCGTGTACTCAACAGTACACCTCATCAGGAAATGAGATTACCCTGACGAGGTGTAATATTGAATACACGAAACAGGTTGGAATTTTTTTTTTTTTTTCCTTGTAGGTTTCCATCACTTATTCAGGGACTAGTATGTTTCATGGACTGCTCTTGATTTTCCTACGAAATTGCAAACAAGGGCAGTCGATGACCCTTATTTTGTTTCTGCAGTCGGTTTTCTTGAGAAATGATAAAGAAAAATGTTATTGGATATTGAATAAATTTATTTACTGAAACGACGCAATACACTCCAACATCTTTTTGAATAAGTCCGAGCTGGTGTGGCGCTTACGCCATACAAATTCACAAAGGTACGAGTCAAGTTGGTCGCGATCTGTTCCGCATCGCAGTTTGTTCGATTGTTTCAATGAATTCCACTAGGTTAGGTTAGGTTAGGTCAGGTTAGGTTAGGTCAGGTTTCTCAAGAAAACCGATTGCAGAAACAAAATCAGGGTCATCGACTGCCCTTGGTTGCAATTTCGTAGGAAAATCGAGAGCAGTCCATGAAACATACTAGGTCCCTTATTCATTTCACGTGTTTAAGTGTGAAATTCATCCTCTCTCTCTCTCTCTCTCTCTCCCCCTCTCTCTCTCTCTCTCTCTATATATATATATACGTGGAACACTGAAATTAATTTGTGTTGCTGAGTATGTCATTAGACGAAAGCGCTTGAACACTATTTCCTGTTTTCTTTTTCCTTCGTGTTTATTTTCATCATAAATATCATTCACGTGTTACTTCCGCGAAATACTTTTCATATATAGACAGTAGATCAGAAGGTCGTAAAGAATGGATTTAAATTTTGGAAAAATGTTTGCTCATAACCTTTGAAAATTTAAGTGAGCCCGGGTAGTTTTTGCTTGTTACGTATTTTCTCTTTTTTTTACTTTTATCTTATCCGATTTTTGTCATCTTACTTCTTCGCTTTTGGTCATACTAAACTCCATCCACTCTGAGAGCTTACGTATATCAGAAAAATTATTTTTTAAAAATAATAGTTAGCCCTGAAAAATATTAACCTTATTTTTCCTTTTCAATTTACTAAGCCAGCAAAAGTTGAAAAAAAAAATTCAACACAATCTTATGATTCAAACTTTAAAATGATTAGATAGTATTCTTTAAAAATAAACTTGTGTTCACAATGTCATCACCTCCAAAAAACTGTCGAAGACTGAAAAATGTTCAAAATTAAGTATTTAATTTATGGGTTGTAATACACCCTTATACAGCAATTATTTTATATCTGAAATGTTGAGTATTTTTAGTGTGTGAAGCATCGTGTTATATTGTATGAGCAAGGTTTAATTAACTTTAATCATGTTCAGTCATTAGTTTTTAGGGTGGCCAGTGCATAAAATTAGAAAAGGTTGAAGTGTGATTAGGATTTCTAAAAACTGAAAACCAGTGACGACGAAATGTGTGCTTCCTGAATAGTGAAATTTGAAATTAGTTACCAGAAATAAAATTCCATTAGTACTGTCAATGATAATAATAATAATAATGATAACATTAATAATGATGATGATGATAATAATCATAGAAGTAAATGAAGAGTAGATGGCAGCTACATTTATTACGAGAGAAATATTACGTCATGAATCAATTCTTTGGTTACCAGTTTCATAGCAATGAATCAGATTATAATTTTTCCAGATTATCTGTTCCAGTATTATGTATGACGCCTGGCTCAGAACAATCCCCGATGAGCCGGCGTGCCTGGCTGTGTATGGTGGAGACTGGAAAGTACAAGAAACCAACTCACTACTTCACCAGGCCAACTCGAGAGGGGGTGATTAGCTTGACCTTTGAAAGGAATATTATATATGTATATATATATATATATATATATATATATTATATATATATATATATATATCCCACTACGGGGTGACTGCCTCTTCATTCAGATGATGTACCGACCTTTTACATGGTTTGCATCCCATGAAACACTAGTTCCTCTCTATCACATGACCTTTACCCTTATGAAATAGGTTAAATAATCTTAAAACATAAACATACGTCAAATTATGAGCGAACGATCTGAGATGGTCTCTACTTGCACTTACAAATACTAGAATAATTTTCCCAAAACCTTGGAAAATGTGAGCTCTTGAGATTAAAGTGCAAAGAGAAGACCTAATGTGTGTGTGTGTGTGTGCAGGCGCGTATTTACATATGGGCCATGGCCTAGGGCGGCAAATTTTAGGGAGCGGCAAAATTTTGAGGGCAGTAAAATTTTGGAGGAAAAGTCGTTAACAAGAAAGGTAACAAGAAAGCACTTTTTAGGTAGAGAAAAAAATCCAAATTTTCTGGTATTTTTTTAGCTAAAAAAACGGAGAAAAGTTAGTACCACTTAAAAAAAAGTCTCATTACGTTTGAACGAAGTCGATTTCAAAGTGGTCCTTGGCCTTAATATATTTTATTAATTTTAATAATATCTTTATTTTAATGCTAATTATATATTTTTTTTTTCAGATTTATTGTTTACACTTTACAGAGTATCAAGACAAAAATTGGCCAATTATTTTGTTTAAGGTTTTCTCTATAAAATTGAATTTATATTTTTTCTATTTTGCAACTTTGAACTTTGAAACTGGACAACATTTAAAATTTAAAGGCAAGATTGTGTTTATCTCAGTTTAGTACAGTAATGGTATTTATACAAGGTAAGAAGAAGGCAGTTTTTAAGACAGTTTTGAATTTTTGATGTTAACTTAACTGCCTATATGTAGTTAGCTGTTAGAGGCCTACTGAGCCTGGCTGAGTTATTTTTTTAAATATATAATTATATTTTATTAATATTAATAATATATTTCTATTTAAAAATATATTATTTATATTTGTAATTAATTTCAGATGTATTTGTTTACAGATATTTTTGTAACACCTTATTTGAAACAGCTTGTCAATGGAGAGAAGGTGAAAAGAACATATTTAATATATTCGGAGAGCACAGGCTCAATTTTCTGCGTTCCATGTCAGTTATTTGGTGGAACTACTAAAATTGGTAAGGAAGGATTTGATGAGTGGAAGCATGGCAGTGAAGCATTAACAATCCATGGAAATTCCTCTGAACATAAGTCATGTGTGTTAGCTATGAAAATGAGAAGTTCAACTCTCGGAAGAATTGACAGACAACTTTTTTATCAATTGATGAGGAGAAGTAGTATTGGAGGAATGTTTTACGACGAGTTTTGCAGTGGTCCGGTCACTGGCATCTCATGGTTTACCTTTTAGGGTTCACATTGAGAAATTTGGTTCTGTCCACAGTGGAAACTTTATAATGGCTTTTGAACTTATTGCTGAATTTGACCCTTTTCTGACGGAACACATTGCGAAATACAAAAATCCAGGAAAAGGTCATACCTCATACTTGTCTTCGTTTACATGTGACAATTCATCAAACTAATGGCTGATAAAGTTACCAAACAAATAATTGAAGAAGTGAAATGTGGGAAGTACTATTCCACTATTGTGGACTCCACCCCAGACATATCACATGTCAATGAACTTGCAGTTATTCTGAGATACGTAAAGAAGATGGCATCCCATAGAACGATTTTTGGCATTCTTCCCGCGAAGGCCACAAATCAGAGCAGCTTTTCAACTCAGTTTTCCAGCATATTAAAAATGCATGATCTCGCCATTGCAAACTGCGGAGGACAGTCGTATGATAACGCTCCCAACATGTCAGGGACTTACTCTGGCTTGTAAGCCAGAATAAAAGAAGCGTCCCCAAGCAGTTTACGTACCTTGCTCTGCACACTCATTAAATTTGATTGGACAGTGTGCAGCAAGTTGCTGTAAGGAAACAATTGATTTTTTTGCACTTCTCCAAAATATTTATGTGTTCTTCACTGCCTCCACTCACCGTTGGGAAATACTACGAAATTATTTTACCAAACCTGAAAATGTACGCTAAAGAGTTTATCAGACACTCGATGGTCAGCCCGTGAAGAATCGTGTAGGAGTTTCAATAAAGACTGGGAAGAGTTTATAGAGGCACTTACGTCCATTGAAGAAGATGAATCAGGAAATCCTTGCACACGCAGTGAAGCATCAGGCTACCTCAATCAACTACAACGCCTTGAAACTACAATTCTTTCTTTAATGTGGGGTGACATTCTGGAAAGGTTCAATGCTACTAGCAAACAGCTCCAAGCAGTTAACATTGATCTTGGTGTCGTAGCAGAACTGTATGCATCATTGACACTCTATGTAAAAGATGCAAGAGACAACTTCGACTTTTATGAAGAAGCAGCAATTAAGAAATCATCTATCCGCGAATATGAAGTTACAATGAAAAGAAAAAAGAAAAGAAAACTTCGAGTCGACGAAACTCGCGAAGGCGAGGTAGAATTAGATGGACGGAGGAACTTCTTCATTAATACTTATCTTGTAGACTTGGCAGATTATTGTCGGAATTAAACCGTCGCAAAGATGTGTATGAAAACCTCCATGCACGGTTTGCATTTTTTTACAAAGTCACCACCTTGAATCCTACAGATATAACAGCCAATGCTATTAAGCTTTGGGAATTTTACAAGGATGACTTGGCGGAAGCATTGTTAATGCGTATGTTCATTTCCGTGGGTTTCTTTTGAATTTGGAGAAAACTCTTACGAGCATTCTTGAGATGAGTGAGATGATTCAAGCAAAAGGATTAAAAGAAGTTTACCCATATGTTGATATTGCGCTCAGGATTTTTCTATGTACGCCGTCTTCCAATTGTTCTGTCGAAAGATCTTTTTCTATACTGCAACGACTAAAGAACTACCTACGGTCAGTGATGTCAGAAAATCGTCTCAACTCTTAGCTATCCTTAGTATTGAATCGGAACTCACGAGAGCTCTTAGCTATGGAGATCTTATTGACTCCTTCGCTGCTCAGCAATCTCGGCGGAAACTGCTTTCAGTATTCTACAACGGTCTATTTCGTAACCAAACATAAAGATCGTAAAGGTAACCTACAATGCATTCCTGTTCACATATTTAAGGGATTGTTATATATATACCTTTGGTAACCTTTGATTAGCTTCCTCCCGAATTATTCATTCTGACGAAGGTCAAGCTTTCACTCCACCTTAGACCTACAGTTTAAGAATCCGAACCACGCCCCATCAGCAGCCCAGGGTCTTAACCACTAGGCCACCTAGGTACCCATTTATCTACCAACCACTTTCTTTATTGTGTGGAAGGATGAACAGCTGGGTTTTCTGCGCGCCGGCTGCCGTCCGGTCTCGAACTCGGGGCTGATGGATTCGTAGTCAGCGACGCTAGCCACTACACCATTACACTACACCACCACTACACGATCTATCTATATATATATATATATATATATATATATTATTGTATTTTATATATATATATATATATTATATATATATATATATATATTATATATATATAATATATATATATATATATATATAATCATAATATATATATATATTATGATTGATATAAAATATCTTATCTGTTAACATATTTTGCCAGCATAAATACCTAAACCATTTGACTGCATTTACTGAAAACCCTCATCAAATAACTAGTATTTATTGCTAAATGGTAACCTCATAAGTGTCCGAAGTGGGCTAAATCATTATGGACCTTGGCGTCAGGAAACCTAAATCCGACCCTGTGTGTGTGTGTGTTTTCCTTTAAATATGTATGTCAGTTCAGTGTCAGGCTGACCAACATTTCTGAACATGGAAGTGGACGAGATTTTGAATTGATTCAAGGGTTTAGCTAAGTTTAGCGAATGCTAATATTAAGTTAGCGAGGTTGTTCAACCTCCTTCGTGACGTCAAAGGTCATGTGAAGGAGTTGATTTACAATTCTTCGTTGGATTCGGATCTTCTAAAGTTCATTATATCATCTGAATACAAAAGACGGTACCCGATCCGACCACATCACAGACCCACTGTTCCTTGGTCTCCGTGGTTCGGAGCAAACGTAAAGTTGTAGGCCTCCTCCATGATATGAGTTTAGATGTTGCGTAGTAGTTAAACAACCCCAATATTACATCCCAAAGTCATTTAACTTCGCTGATCTCACGGGTAACGATGTGTGAAGTAGCTACTACGTAACTCTCATAATTGGATGGTTCAATTTTATCTACAGGTTATCTGTGTAGTAGAACTTAAGGTCTCATTGTAACGCTTCCTACGTAAGTATACTTTTGTCTGAAGCGTTACTGCACACTCAATGAACGCGTAACAGTGATCTATATATAAATAGATTACCTGCGAGGAGGGGATGAAGAGGTGGGTTAAGAAGTTTGACATTTTTGGCTTTTAGCTTTTCGATTTTTGTTTTATTGAATCATTGAACAAAAAGAAATAATTAAATTAGATTAAAATAGATTATGTAAGGTTAAATTTAGCATAGATTAGGCTGAGGTCATGTTTGGTTAAGTTAATTTAAAAATTAGTTTAATGTTTCTTTATAATTTTTTTTGGCAAATAAGTTTAGTTTTGGAACCGACATTTACGGAATGTATTTTTGATATGGGTATTTTACTGTAGATTTACAGATAATACTAACTCGCTACTCGACAGTAATTTACAGGGTATAACATATATACAGTACTCGCTTCTTACCTTCATTCAAGCTAGCGAGAATCTATAAGGTATGTCCCCGCATATATAATAAATATATAATATGATGAAAACCCACAAGCAAAAACAAAAATGATTGCTCGTTCTTTCGTGTACTCAACAGTACACCTCATCAGGAAATGAGATTCCCCTGACGAGGTGTAATATTGAATACACGAAAGGGCTTGGAATTTTTTTTTTTTTTTCTTGTAGGTTTCCATCACTTATTCAGGGACTAGTATGTTTCATGGACTGCTCTTGATTTTCCTACGAAATTGCAAACAAGGGCAGTCGATGACCCTGATTTTGTTTCTGCAATCGGTTTTCTTGAGAAATGATAAAGAAAAATGTTATTGGATATTGAATAAATTTATTTACTGCAACGACGCAATACACTCCAACATCTTTTTGAATAAGTCCGAGCTGGTGTGGCGCTTACGCCATACAAATTCACAAAGGTACGAGTCAAGTTGGTCGCGATCTGTTCCGCATCACAGTTTGTTCGATTGTTTCAATGAATTCCACTAGGTTAGGTTAGGTTAGGTCAGGTTAGGTTAGGTCAGGTTTCTCAAGAAAACCGATTGCAGAAACAAAATCAGGGTCATCGACTGCCCTTGGTTGCAATTTCGTAGGAAAATCGAGAGCAGTCCATGAAACATACTAGGTCCCTTATTCATTTCACGTGTTTAAGTGTGAAATTCATCCTCTCTCTCTCTCTCTCTCTATATATATATATACGTGGAACACTGAAATTAATTTGTGTTGCTGAGTATGTCATTAGACGAAAGCGCTTGAACACTATTTCCTGTTTTCTTTTTCCTTCGTGTTTATTTTCATCATAAATATCATTCACGTGTTACTTCCGCGAAATACTTTTCATATATAGACAGTAGATCAGAAGGTCGTAAAGAATGGATTTAAATTTTGGAAAAATGTTTGCTCATAACCTTTGAAAATTTAAGTGAGCCCGGGTAGTTTTTGCTTGTTACGTATTTTCTCTTTTTTTTACTTTTATCTTATCCGATTTTTGTCATCTTAACTTCTTCGCTTTTGGTCATACTAAACTCCATCCACTCTGAGAGCTTACGTATATCAGAAAAATTATTTTTTTAAAATAATAGTTAGCCCTGAAAAATATTAACCTTATTTTTCCTTTTCAATTTACTAAGCCAGCAAAAGTTGAAAAAAAAAATTCAACACAATCTTATGATTCAAACTTTAAAATGATTAGATAGTATTCTTTAAAAATAAACTTGTGTTCACAATATCATCACTTCCAAAACAACTATCGAAGACTGAAAAATGTTCAAAATTAAGTATTTAATTTATGGGTTGTAATACACCCTTATAGAGCAATTATTTTATATCTGAAATATTGAATATTTTTAGTGTGTGAAACATCGTGTTATATTGTATGAGCAAGGTTTAATTAACTTTAATCATGTTCAGTCATTAGTTTTTAGGGTGACCAGTGCATAAAATTAGAAAAGGTTGAAGTGTGATTAGGATTTCTAAAAACTGAAAACCAGTGACGACGTAATGTGTGCTTCCTGAATAGTGAAATTTGAAATTAGTTACCAGAAATAAAATTCCATTGGTATGTCAATGATAATAATAATAATGATAACATTAATAATGATGATAATGATAATAATCATAGAAGTAAATGAAGAGTAGATGGCAGCTACATTTATTACGAGAGAAATATTACGTCATGAATCAATTCTTTGGTTACCAGTTTCATAGCAATGAATCAGATTATAATTTTTCCAGATTATCTGTTCCAGTATTATGTATGACGCCTGGCTCAAGAATCCCCGATGAGCCTGGCGTACCTGGCTGTGTATGGTGGAGACTGGAAAGTACAAGAAACCAACTCACTACTTCACCAGGCCAACTCGAGAGGAGGGGTGATTAGCTTGACCTTTGAAAGGAATATTATATATATATATATATATATATATTATATATATATATCCCACTACGGGGTGACTGCCTCTTCATTCAGATGATGTACCGACCTTTTACATGGTTTGCATCCCATGAAACACTAGTTCCTCTCTATCACATGACCTTTACCCTTATGAAATAGGTTAAATAATCTTAAAACATAAACATACGTCAAATTATGAGCGAACGATCTGAGATGGTCTCTACTTACACTTACAAATACTAGAATAATTTTCCCAAAACCTTCGAAAATGTGAGCTCTTGAGATTAAAGTGCAAAGCGAAGACCTAATGTGTGTGTGTGCAGGCGCGTATTTACATATGGGCATGGCCTAGGGCGGCAAATTTTAGGGAGCGGCAAAATTTTGAGGGCCGTAAAATTTTGGAGGAAAAGTCTTTAACAAGAAAGGTAACAAGAAAGCACTTTTTAGGTAGAGAAAAAAATCCAAATTTTCTGGTATTTTTTTAGCTAAAAAAACGGAGAAAAGTTAGTACCACTTAAAAAAAGTCTCATTACGTTTGAACGAAGTCGATTTCAAAGTTGGTCCTTGGCCTTAATATATTTTATTAATTTTAATAATATCTTTATTTTAAAGCTAATTATTATTTTTTTTTTTCAGATTTATTGTTTACACTTTACAGAGTATCAAGACAAAAATTGGCTAATTATTTTGTTTAAGGTTTTCTCTATAAAATTGAATTTATATTTTTTCTATTTTGCAACTTTGAACTTTGAAACTGGACAACATTTAAAATTTAAAGGCAAGATTGTGTTTATCTCAGTTTAGTACAGTAATGGTATTTATACAAGATAAGAAGAAGGCAGTTTTTTAAGACAGTTTTGAATTTTTGATGTTAACTTAACTGCCTATATGTAGTTAGCTGTTAGAGGCCTACTGAGCCTGGCTGAGTTATTTTTTTATATATATAATTATATTTTATTAATATTAATAATATATTTCTATTTAAATATATATTATTTATATTTTTAATTAATTTCAGATGTATTTGTTTTCAGATATTTTTGTAAAACCTTATTTGAAACACAGCTTGTCAACGGAGAGAAGGTGAAGAGAACATATTTAATGTATTCGGAGAGCACAGGCTCAATTTTCTGCGTTCCATGTCAGCTATTTGGTGGAACTACTAAAATTGGTAAGGAAGGATTTGATAAGTGGAAGCATGGCAGTGAAGCATTAACAATCCATGGAAATTCCTCTGAACATAAGTCATGTGTGTTAGCTATGAAAATGAGAAGTTCAACTCTCGGAAGAATTGACAGACAACTTTTCTATCAAATTGATGAGAAGTAGTATTGGAGGAATGTTTTACGAGTTGTTGCAGTGGTCCGGTCACTGGCATCTCATGGTTTACCTTTTAGGGTTCACATTGAGAAATTTGGTTCTGTCCACAGTGGAAACTTTATAATGGCTTTTGAACTTATTGCTGATTTGACCCTTTTTCTGACGGACACATTGCGAAATACAAAAATCCAGAAAAGGTCATACCTCATACTTGTCTTCGTTTACATGTGAACAATTCCATCAAACTAATGGCTGATAAGTTACCAAACAATAATTGAAGAAGTTGAAATGTGGGAAGTACTATTCCACTATTGTGGACTCCACCCCAGACATTCACATGTCAATGAACTTGCAGTTATTCTGAGATACGTAAAAGAATGGCTCCCATAGAACGATTTTTCATTCCTTCCCAGCGAAGGCCACAAATCAGAACAGCTTTTCAACTCAGTTTCCAGCATATTAAAATGCATGATCTCGCCATTGCAAACTGCGGAGGACAGTCGTATGATAACGCTCCCAACATGTCAGGGACTTACTCTGGCTTGTAAGCCAGAATAAAAAGAAGCGTCCCCAATAGCAGTTTACGTACCGTGCTCTGCACACTCATTAAATTTGATTGGACAGTGTGCAGCAAGTTGCTGTAAAGAAACAATGAATTTTTTGCACTTCTCCAAAATATTTACGTGTTCTCTCACTGCCTCCGACTCACCGTTGGGAAATACTACAAAATCATTTTAACCAAACCTGAAAATGTAACGCTAAGAGCTTATCAGACACTCGATGGTCAGCCCGTGAAGATCGTGTAGGAGTTTCAATAAAGACTGGGAAGAGGTTATAGAGGCACTTTACGTCCATTGAAGAGATGAATCAGGAAATCCTTGCACACGCAGTGAAGCATGCAGGCTACCTCAATCAACTACAACGCCTTGAAACTACAATTCTTTCTTTATGTGGGTGACATTCTGGAAGGGTTCAATGCTACTAGTAGTAAACAGCTCGAATCAGTTAACATTGATCTTGGTGGTCGTAGCAGACTGTATGCATCATTGACATTCTATGTAAAAGATGCAAGAGACAACTTCGACTTTTATGAAGAACAGCAATTAAGAAATCATCTATCCGCGAATATGAAGTTACAATGAAAAGAAAAAAGAAAAGAAAACTTCGAGTCGACGAAACTCGCGAAGGCGAGGTAGAATTAGATGGACGGAGGAACTTCTTCATTAATACTTATCTTGTAGTACTTGGCAGATTATTGTCGGAATTAAACCGTCGCAAAGATGTGTATGAAAACCTCCATGCACGGTTTGCATTTTTTACAAAAGTCACCACCTTGAATCCTACAGATATAACAGCCAATGCTATTAAGCTTTGAGAATTTTACAAGGATGACTTGGCGGAAGCATTTGTTAATGCGTATGTTCATTTCCGTGGGTTTCTTTTGAATTTGGAGAAAACTCTTACGAGCATTCTTGAGATGAGTGAGATGATTCAAGCAAAAGGATTAAAAGAAGTTTACTCATATGTTGATATTGCGCTCAGGATTTTTCTATGTACGCCGTCTTCCAATTGTTCTGTCGAAAGATCTTTTTCTATACTGCAACGACTAAAGAACTACCTACGGTCAGTGATGTCAGAAAATCGTCTCAACTCTTTAGCTATCCTTAGTATTGAATCGGAACTCACGAGAGCTCTTAGCTATGGAGATCTTATTGACTCCTTCGCTGCTCAGCAATCTCGGCGGAAACTGCTTTCAGTATTCTACAACGGTCTATTTCGTAACCAAACATAAAGATCGTAAAGGTAACCTACAATGCATTCCTGTTCACATATTTAAGGGATTGTTATATATATACCTTTGGTAACCTTTGATTAGCTTCCGCCCGAATTATTCATTCTGACGAAGGTCAAGCTTTCACTCCACCTTAGACCTACAGTTTAAGAATCCGAACCACGCCCCATCAGCAGCCCAGCGTCTTAACCATTAGGCCACCTAGGGTACCCATTTATCTACCAACCACTTTCTTTATTGTGTGGAAGGATGAACAGCTGGGTTTTGCTGCGCGCCGGCTGCCGTCCGGTCTCGAACTCGGGGCTGATGGATTCGTAGTCAGCGACGCTAGCCACTACACCATTACACTACACCACCACTACACGATCTATCTATATATATATATATATTATATATATTTTTTATTTTTATATATATATATATATATATATATATATATAATCATAATATATATAATATATTATGATTGATATAAAAATATCTTATCTGTTAACATATTTTGCCAGCATAAATACCTAAACCATTTGACTGCATTTTACTGAAAACCCTTAATCAAATAACTAGTATTTATTGCTAAATGGTAACCTCGTAAGTGTCCGAAGTGCGGCTAAATCAGTATGGACCTTGGCGCCAGGAAACCTAAATCCGACCCTGTGTGTGTGTGGTGTGGTGTGTGTGTGTTTTCCTTTAAATATGTATGTCAGTTCAGTGTCAGGCTGACCAACATTTCTGAACATGGAAGTGGACGAGATTTTGAATTGATTCAAGGGTTTAGCTACGTTTAGCGAACGCTAATATTAAGTTAGCGAGGTTGTTCAACTTCCTTCGTGACGTCAAAGGTCATGTGAAGGAGTTGATTTACAATTCTTCGTTGGATTCGGATCTTCTAAAGTTCATTATATCATCTGAATACAAAAGACGGTACCCGATCCGACCACATCACAGACCCACTGTTCCTTGGTCTCCGTGGTTCGGAGCAAACGTAAAGTTGTAGGCCTCCTCCATGAGGAGCAAGGTTTAATTAACTTTAATCATGTTCAGTCATTAGTTTTTAGGGTGACCAGTGCATAAAATTAGAAAAGGTTGAAGTGTGATTAGGATTTCTAAAAACTGAAAACCAGTGACGACGTAATGTGTGCTTCCTGAATAGTGAAATTTGAAATTAGTTACCAGAAATAAAATTCCATTAGTACTGTCAATGATAATAATAACAATGATAACATTAATAATGATGATGATGATAATGATAATAATCATAGAAGTAAATGAAAAGTAGATGGCAGCTACATTTATTACGAGAGAAATATTACGTCATGAATCAATTCTTTGGTTACCAGTTTCATAGCAATGAATCAGATTATAATTTTTCCAGATTATCTGTTCCAGTATTATGTATGACGCCTGGCTCAGAAGAATCCCCGATGAGCCGGGCGTACCTGGCTGTGTATGGTGGAAACTAGAAAGTACAAGAAACCAACTCACTACTTCACCAGGCCAACTCGAGAGGAGGGGTGATTAGCTTGACCTTCGTGAAATGAGGAATCATCGCGCAGAACTTTTGAAAGGAATATTATATTATATATATATATATATATATATATATACAGTATATATATATATATATATCCCACTACGGGGTGACTGCCTCTTCATTCAGATGATGTACCGACCTTTTACATGGTTTGCATCCAATGAAACACTAGTTCCTCTCTATCACATGACTTTTACCCTTATGAAATAGGTTAAATAATCTTAAAACATAAACATACGTCAAATTGTGAGCGAACGATCTGAGATGGTCTCTACTTACACTTACAAATACAGTACTAGAATAATTTTCCCAAAACCTTCGAAAATGTGAGCTCTTGAGATTAAAGTGCAAAGAGAAGACCTAATATGTGTGTGTGTGTGTGTGTGTGTGTGTGTGCAGGCGCGTATTTACATATGGGCCATGGCCTAGGGCGGCAAATTTTAGGAAGCGGCAAAATTTTGAGGGCAGTAAAATTTTGGAGGAAACGTCGTTAACAAGAAAGTTAACAAGAAAGCACTTTTTAGGTAGAGAAAAAATCCAAATTTTCTGGTATTTTTTTAGCTAAAAAAACGGAGAAAAGTTAGTACCACTTACAAAAAAGTCTCATTACGTTTGAACGAAGTCGATTTCAAAGTTGGTCCTTGGCCTTAATATATTTTATTAATTTTAATAATATCTTTATTTAAAGCTAATTATATATTTTTTTTTCAGATTTATTGTTTACACTTTACAGAGTATCAAGCTAAAAATTGGCCAATTATTTTGTTTAAGGTTTTCTCTATAAAATTGAATTTATATTTTTTTCTATTTTGCAACTTTGAACTTTGAAACTGGACAACATTTAAAATTTAAAGGCAAGATTGTGTTTATCTCAGTTTAGTACAGTAATGGTATTTATACAAGGTAAGAAGAAGGCAGTTTTTAAGACAGTTTTGAATTTTTGATGTTAACTTAACTGCCTATATGTAGTTAGCTGTTAGAGGCCTACTGAGCCTGGCTGAGTTATTTTTTTAAATATATAATTATATTTTATTAATATTAATAATATATTTCTATTTAAAAATATATTATTTATAATTGTAATTAATTTCAGATGTATTTGTTTTCAGATATTTTTGTAAAACCTTATTTGAAACACAGCTTGTCAACGGAGAGAAGGTGAAGAGAACATATTTAATGTATTCGGAGAGCACAAGCTCAATTTTCTGCGTTCCATGTCAGCTATTTGGTGGAACTACTAAAATTGGTAAGGAAGGATTTGATGAGTGGAAGCATGGCAGTGAAGCATTAACAATCCATGGAAATTCCTCTGAACATAAGTCATGTGTGTTAGCTATGAAAATGAGAAGTTCAACTCTCGGAAGAATTGACAGACAACTTTTTTATAAAATTGATGAGGAGAAGTAGTATTGGAGGAATGTTTTACGACGAGTTGTTGCAGTGGTCCGGTCACTGGCATCTCATGGTTTACCTTTTAGGGTTCACATTGAGAAATTTGGTTCTGTCCACAGTGGAAACTTTATAATGGCTTTTGAACTTATTGCAGAATTTGACCCTTTTCTGACGGAACACATTGCGAAATACAAAAATCCAGGAAAAGGTCATACCTCATACTTGTCTTCGTTTACATGTGAACAATTCATCAAACTAATGGCTGATAAAGTTACCAAACAAATAATTGAAGAAGTGAAATGTGGGAAGTACTATTCCACTATTGTGGACTCCACCCCAGACCTATCACATGTCAATGAACTTGCAGTTATTCTGAGATACGTAAAAGAAGATGGGCATCCCATAGAACGATTTTTGGCATTCCTTCCCAGCGAAGGCCACAAATCAGAGCAGCTTTTCAAATCTTTTCCAGCATATTAAAAATGCATGATCTCGCCATTGCAAACTGCGGAGGACAGTCGTATGATAACGCTCCCAACATGTCAGGGACTTACTCTGGCTTGTAAGCCAGAATAAAAGAAGCGTCCCCAATAGCAGTTTACGTACCGTGCTCTGCACACTCATTAAATTTGATTGGACAGTGTGCAGCAAGTTGCTGTAAGGAAACAATTGATTTTTTTGCACTTCTCCAAAATATTTACGTTTTCTTCACTGCCTCCACTCACCGTTGGGAAATACTACGAAATCATTTTACCAAACCTGAAAATGTAACGCTAAAGAGCTTATCAGACACTCGATGGTCAGCCCGTGAAGAATCGTGTAGGAGTTTCAATAAAGACTGGGAAGAGGTTATAGAGGCACTTACGTCCATTGAAGAAGATGAATCAGGAAATCCTTGCACACGCAGTGAAGCATCAGGCTACCTCAATCAACTACAACGCCTTGAAACTACAATTCTTTCTTTAATGTGGGGTGACATTCTAGAAAGGTTCAATGCTACTAGTAAACAGCTCCAAGCAGTTAACATTGATCTTGGTGTCGTAGCAGAACTGTATGCATCATTGACATTCTATGTAAAAGATGCAAGAGACAACTTCGACTTTTATGAAGAAGCAGCAATTAAGAAATCATCTATCCGCGAATATGAAGTTACAATGAAAAGAAAAAAAGAAAGAAAACTTCGAGTCGACGAAACTCGCGAA
Organism: Bathynomus jamesi; assembly: GCA_023014485.1. NCBI lineage: Eukaryota > Metazoa > Arthropoda > Malacostraca > Isopoda > Cirolanidae > Bathynomus > Bathynomus jamesi. The sequence continues at coordinate 135,911 of JAJOZX010007248.1, read as the reverse complement.
GGCGAGGTAGAATTAGATGGACGGAGGAACTTCTTCATGAATACTTCTCTTGTAGTACTTGGCAGATTATTGTCGGAATTAAACCGTCGCAAAGATGTGTATGAAAACCTCCATGCACGGTTTGCATTTTTTACAAAAGTCAACACCTTGAATCCTACAGATATAACAGCCAATGCTATTAAGCTTTGGGAATTTTACAAGGATGACTTGGCGGAAGCATTTGTTAATGCGTATGTTCATTTCCGTGGGTTTCTTTTGAATTTGGAGAAAACTCTTACGAGCATTCTTGAGATGAGTGAGATGATTCAAGCAAAAGGATTAAAAGAAGTTTACCCATATGTTGATATTGCGCTCAGGATTTTTCTATGTACGCCGTCTTCCAATTTTTCTGTCGAAAGATCTTTTTCTATACTGCAACGATTAAAGAACTACCTACGGTCAGTGATGTCAGAAAATCGTCTCAACTCTTTAGCTATCCTTAGTATTGAATCGGAACTCACGAGAGCTCTTAGCTATGGAGATCTTATTGACTCCTTCGCTGCTCAGCAATCTCGGCGGAAACTGCTTTCAGTATTCTACAACGGTCTATTTCGTAACCAAACATAAAGATCGTAAAGGTAACCTACAATGCATTCCTGTTCACATATTTAAGGGATTGTTATATATATACACCTTTGGTAACCTTTGATTAGCTTCCGCCCGAATTATTCATTCTGACGAAGGTCAAGCTTTCACTCCACCTTAGACCTACAGTTTAAGAATCCGAACCACGCCCCATCAGCAGCCCAGCGTCTTAACCACTAGGCCACCTAGGGTACCCATTTATCTACCAACCACTTTCTTTATTGTGTGGAAGGATGAACAGCTGGGTTTTGCTGCGCGCCGGCTGCCGTCCGGTCTCGAACTCGGGGCTGATGGATTCGTAGTCAGCGACGCTAGCCACTACACCATTACACTACACCACCACTACACGATCTATCTATATATATATATATATATATATTATTGCATTTTATATATATATATATATATATATATATATTATACAGGGAGGGCCGTAAGTTTCCATACATAGGAAAATTTAAACGTTTGTTTTTATGTTTCAGATAAGATCTTGTTTACTGATGAAGCAAATTTTTACGTCAATGGAGAGGTTAATCGGCAAAACATACGTTATTGGAGTAATGCTAACCCTAACTGGATGAGTCCGACGAAGATGCAAGGTGCCGGTAAAGTGATGGTGTGGGCCGGGATATGGGGTGACAGAATTATTGGACCAATTTTTGTCAGTGGAAATCTTAATGCCGAAAGGTATCTTAACATGTTGCAAGAAGAGATTTTCCCATCCCTGCTAAACGAGGAAGGTAACTTCCCAGTTTACTTCCAGCAAGATGGAGCTCCACCTCATTATGGTCTTCACGTGCGTCGGTATTTGGATCAGCAGTTTCCGGATGCTTGGATTGGTCGGCGTGGTCCTGTGGAGTGGCCTCCCAGATCCCCAGATCTCACCCCCCTTGATTTCTATCTTTGGGGGCACTTGAAGGCCATGGTGTATCAGGAAAAGATACGAGACATAACTCATCTAAAGGAACGTATCACCAACGCCATTACAAGCATAACGTCAACTGTGCTAATGCGTGTTCATCAACAGTGGGGAACACCTATTGAAATGTGTTTTCAAAACAATGGCAACCATGTAGAGCATATTATATAAATAAAAATGGTTGTCCATAAAAAAATGTTTATTTTTCCTATGTATGGAAACTTACGGCCCACCCTGTATATATATATATATATATATATATATATATAATCATAATATATATAATATATTATGATTGATATAAAAATATCTTATCTGTTAACATATTTTGCCAGCATAAATACCTAAACCATTTGTCTGCATTTTACTGAAAACCCTTAATCAAATAACTAGTATTTATTGCTAAATTGTAACCTCGTAAGTGTCCGAAGTGCGGCTAAATCAGTATGGACCTTGGCGCCAGGAAACCTAAATCCGACCCCTTGTGTGTGTGTGTGTGTGTTTTCCTTTAAATATGTATGTCAGTTCAGTGTCAGGCTGACCAACATTTCTGAACATGGAAGTGGACGAGATTTTGAATTGATTCAAGGGTTTAGCTACGTTTAGCGAACGCTAATATTAAGTTAGCGAGGTTGTTCAACCTCCTTCGTGACGTCAAAGGTCATGTGAAGGAGTTGATTTACAATTCTTCGTTGGATTCGGATCTTCTAAAGTTCATTATATCATCTGAATACAAAAGACGGTACCCGATCCGACCACATCACAGACCCACTGTTCCTTGGTCTCCGTGGTTCGGAGCAAACGTAAAGTTGTAGGCCTCCTCCATGATATGAGTTTAGATGTTGCGTAGGTAGTTAAACAACCCCAATATACATCCCAATGTCATTTAACTTCGCTGATCTCACGGGTAACGATGTGTGAAGTAGCTACTACGTAACTCTCATAATTGGATGGTTCATTTTTATCTACAGGTAGTCTGTGTATTAGAACTTAAGGTCTCATTGTAACGCTTCGTACGTAAGTATACTTTTGTCTGAAGCGTTACTGCACACTCAATGAACGCGTAACAGTGATCTATATGTACATAGATTACCTGCGAAGAGGGGATGAAGAGGTGGGTTAAGAAGTTTGACATTTTTGGCTTTCAGCCTTTCGATTTTTGTTTTATTGAATCATTGAACAAAAAGAAATAATTAAATTAGATTAAATTAGATTATGTAAGGTTAAATTTAGCATAGATTAGGCTGAGGTCATGTTTGGTTAAGTTAATTTAAAAATTAGTTTAATGTTTCTTTATAATTTTTTTTGGCAAAAAAGTTTAGTTTTGGAACCGACATTTGCGGAATGTATTTTTGATATGGGTATTTTAGATTTACAGATAATATTAACTCGCTACTCGACAGTAATTTACAGGGTATAACATATATCGGGTGGTCCGAAAAAAATGACGCATTTTTTAAAAATTAATATCTCAGTAACTCCCTTCCTTATCATGACAATTTTTATATGCAAGATACTTTCAAACTTCTTTTTTTGAATGCAAGAAACGGAATCCTGATATCTTTTATAGTTTTCTCGCAATTAACAAAAGTAACAACATGGGTCAAAAAAACAAAAATCGCAATATAATATCCGTTTTTTATACGATATCATTTTTATACGATATCATGCGATATTTTTGCAAGTTATTACAAAACTCTACAGGAATGAACAAGTCAAATTGTGGATATTTTTATTTTTTAACAATTCGTCAGTACCCTTAATGATGTTGTCAGAGGAAGATCGTATTCTCATTAAAAATTGTTACTGTAAAAAAGGATGGAAGACTGGAAGGTTATTGCAAGAGTTTCCCGGCAAAAAGTGGAAAAGGCGTGCAGTGGAAAGACTCTTAAAGAAGATTCGCGAATCGGGAAGTACTGCCAGAAAACCAGGAAGCGGTAGACCTAAAACAGCTTCGGTTCCAGAAAATGTGGATTACATCAACGATAAAATCTGCTCTCAAGAAGATAAACCAGGAAGTCATTTGTCACAAAGAACAATTGCTAAACATTTGAATATTGGAAAGACTTCTGTACACCGAATAATTAAAGCACAAAAACTAAAAGCCTTCAAAAGAATAGTATCTTCTAGAAAAAGTGATACTGTTAAGGATAAAAGAAAAACAAGGTGCAGAAAGTTACTTGATAATTTCTCTGTCGTTGATATTAAAAAGATAGTCTTCACGGATGAAAAAGATTTCACTCTAGAAATTCCGCGAAACCGTCAAAATGATGTTGTCTACGGGCGTGGTAAAAAGTGTGACATTTCAATAAACAGATTGTATCATGAAACGTCAAGATTCTCCAAAAAGGTTATGATATCTGCAGGGGTCTCTTGGAATGGCAAGACAGATGTTCATTTTATTGAAACTGAAAAGACAAAGGTGAATTCTGCAAATTACATTGAACTTTTAAGAACAAAATTGTTGCCGGATTGTCGTCGCCTGTATCAAGAAAATGATTTCATATTTCAACAAGATGGAGCACCGTCGCATACAAGCTACGCCACACAGTCGTTTCTGATTAGCAATACACCAAAATTAATAACGAAAAATGAGTGGCCACCACAAAGCCCAGATTGTAATCCTATGGACTACTCAATTTGGGAGTTACTAAAAGAGAAGGTTTACCGAGGTCGACGAGAAAAATTCACCGAATCAGAATTAAAAAGTAAAATACTTGAATCTTGGTAAGAAATTGGCATTAATGAAGTAAGAAGTATTATTTTTGTGTGGAAGAAAAGACTTAGATTAGTGTGTCAACAGAATGGTGGTCCAATCGATCATTTACTGTAAATTAATTAGTTAAATTTCTGATTAAATTTTTCCTTTCTCATGATATTCGTTTTTTTTACCCATGTTGTTACTTTTGTTAATTGCGAGAAAACTATAAAAGATATCAGAATTCCGTTTCTTGCATTCAAAAAAAGAAGTTTGAAAGTATCTTGCATATAAAAATTGTCATGATAAGGAAGGGGGTTACTGAGATATTAATTTTTAAAAAATGCGTCATTTTTTTCGGACCACCCGAATATACTCGCTTCTTACCTTCATTCAAGCTAGCGAGAATCTATAAGGTATGTCCCCGCATATATAATAAATATATATTATGATGAAAACCCACAAGCAAAAACAAAAATGATTGCTCGTTCTTTCGTGTACTCAACAGTACACCTCATCAGGAAATGAGATTACCCTGACGAGGTGTAATATTGAGTACACGAAAGAGCTTGGAATTTTTTTTTTTTTAGCTTGTAGGTTTCCATCACTTATTCAGGGACTAGTATGTTTCATGGACTGCTCTCGATTTTCCTACAAAATTGCAAACAAGGGCAGTCGATGACCCTGATTTTGTTTCTGCAATCGGTTTTCTTGAGAAATGATAAAGAAAAATGTTATTCGATATTGAAAATTTATTTACTGAAACGACGCAATACACTCCAACATCTTTTTGAATAGTCCGAGCTGGTGTGGCGCTTACTCCATACAAATTCACAAAGGTACGAGTCAAGTTGGTCGCGATCTGTTCCGCATCGCAGCTTGTTCGATTGTTTCAATGAATTCCACAAGGTAAGGTTAGGTTAGGTTAGGTCATGTCATGTCAGGTCAGGTCAGGTTTCTCAAGAAAACCGATTGCAGAAACAAAATCAGGGTCATCGACTGCCATTGGTTGCAATATATATATATATACACGTGGAACACTGAAATTAATTTGTGTTGCTGAGTATGTCATTAGACGAAAGCGCTTGAACACTATTTCTTGTTTTCTTTTTCCTTCGTGTTTATTTTCATCATAAATATCATTCACGTGTTACTTCCGCGAAATACTTTTCATATATATATACAGGGTGTCCCAGAATTAACTATTTCAATGAAATCGGACAAATTTTTTAAAAACACTTTTATTTATGTTTATCATGTTTAATATGTGTTAAAAATGTATAAATTTCTAAATTTTGTTCATAATTTTATTTTCATAATTTTTTCATTATCTGGTCCAATGAAAGACCGTCTGAAGTCATAGAATGGCAAAGAGACTCTCCAAAAGTTAACGTGTGGCTTTGAATGACCAAATCCAAAATTTATGGTGCTCCATCTTGTTGAAACACAACATTATCAAGAATACCATCATCAAGAAGCTGTGGTTCGAGAAACTGCTGAAGCATATCAAGGTAGACGGTACCTGTTACAGTTGCTTCCGCAAAGAAGAATGGGCCATAAATTTTGGATTTGGTCATTCCAAGCCACACGTTAACTTTTGGAGAGTCTCTTTGCCATTCTATGACTTCAGACGGTCTTTCATTGGACCAGATAATGAAAAAATTATGAAAATAAAATTATGAAAAAAATTTAGAAATTTATACATTTTTAACACATATTAAACATGATAAACATAAATAAAAGTGTGTTTTTAAAAAATTGTCCGATTTCATTGAAATAGATAGTTAATTCTGGGACACCCTGTATATACAGTAGATCAGAAGGTCGTAAAGAATGGATTTAAATTTTGGAAAAATGTTTGCTCATAACCTTTGAAAATTTAAGTGAGCCCGGGTAGTTTTTGCTTGTTACGTATTTTGTCTTTTTTTTTACTTTTATCTTATCCGATTTTTGTCATCTTAACTTCTTCGCTTTTAGTCATACTAAACTCCATCCACTCTGAGAGCTTACGTATATTAGAAGAATTATTTTTTAAAAATAATAGTTATCCCTGAAAAATATTAACCTTATTTTTCCTTTTCATTTTACTAAGCTAGCAAAAGTTGAAAAAAAAAAAATTCAACACAATCTTATGATGAAAACTTTAAAATGATAAGACAGTATTCTTTAAAAACAAACTTGTGTTCACTATATCATCACCTACGAAAACTTGTGATGAATACTGAATAACATATTAATTAAGTATTTAATTTGTGGGTTGTAATACACTCTTATAAAACAATTATTTTATATCTAAAATGTTGACTGTTTTTAGTGTGTGAAACATCGTGTTATATCATATGAATATGAGCAAGGTTTAATTAACTTTAATCGTGTTCAGTCATCAGTTTTTTGGGTGACCAGTACATAATCACACTTGAACCTTTTCTAATTTTAAGATTTCTAAAAACTGAAAACCAGTGATGACGTAATGTGTGCTTCCTGAATAGTGAAATTTGAAATTAGTTACCAGAAATAAAATTCTATTAGTACTGTCAATGATAATAATAATGATCTACAGATCTACAGAAGCTAAGGCTAACAAAGACCCTAAGATCCACTCTAAGGTTAGCCCGAGAGAAAGGAAAGAGTAGAGGGTTAAGAGAAGAGAATAAGGGGTTAAGTAAGGAGGAACACCTATCACTCGTGGGTTAACATTCATTCAGAAAAAGAGAAAAAAGGCTCACCATCATCATCCGCCGGCCACTGCCGACAAGTCAAAAAAATAGTCGGAGAGAATAGGAGAGGGGTGAAAGATGAAAAGAAGTAAAATAAGAACGCTTACAAACCATGCAAACACAGTCTCAACTCACTGTCATACCATGCAAACTACAAACATGCAAGAAAAGAGAGTTACAGACATGCGAAGTAAGGAGAGGATAAGAAAAAAAAAGTAGGTAAAGTAAACAAAAAGTGGGTTAGTTTACTCTACGAGCTACATCTACGTTCATGTTAGTCTAATTTTTTTTTTTTAATTTTATTGCTGGCATCACACGCTGGCATGGCACAAGCTGGCATTTATCGTCTACAGACTCATCCTCGAGCACCACCACCAGAGCTCCTGTTGCTAACTTTTTTTTATTTTAAACAACGTTAATATTTTTAAAATGTCTGTCAAGATGGTTCTTAAACACATTAGCGCTGGTAGAATGAACGACTGACGCGGGAAGATTATTCCATTTAACAATTACTTTAAACGTAAAGAAGTTTTTAGCGATATTAGTAATGAAACGTCTACCACGCAACTTAAATTCATTATTGCGAGTATTATTATTATCGAAAGTGAACAATTTGTCAAAATTTACGTTATCGATGTTATTAACGATTTTGAAAACTCCAATAAGCTCCCCCCCTTAATCCTATCTTCATAAGGCTTGTTGCACAATGACGGAATTAGTTTCGTGGCACGACGTTGAGCCCTTTCTAACCTATCAATATCCTCACGCAAGTACGGGCACCTAAACTGAACTGCATATTCTAAATGAGGCCTGACTAGGGACTTGTAAAGGGGCAGTATAATATCCTTCGATTTAAATTCGAAATTACGCGCTATGAAGCCTAACATCCTATTAGCTTTTGCGCAAGACTCCAGGCACTGGTTCCTAACCTTTAAATCCTTAGATACGCGTACTCCTAAATCTACTTCCTCGTCAACGCTCGCTAACTCCCTATCATCCATCGTGTACGTGTAATTATTGTTGCGAGAACCTACATGCAAAACTTTACATTTGTCTACGTTAAATTGCATCTGCCACTTATCTGTCCACTCCATAATCCTATTTACATCGTCTTGGAGCCTATTACTATCGTCCTCGTTAACAACCTTACCGCCTATTTTAGTATCGTCCGCGAATTTTGACACGTTACTAGTCAATCCTACATCTATGTCGTTAATGTAAATTACGAATAGCAATGGGCCTAACACTGAACCCTGTGGGACACCGCTACCTACATCTAACCACCCCGATTCACTACCATTAACTACACCCTCTGTCTCCTAGCACGAAGCCATTCTTCTAACCAGTTAGCTACCTGACCGCGTATACCGTGCGCTTTGACCTTCGCAATTAGTCTCCTATGCGGAACTGTATCGAACGCCTTTTTAAAATCTAAATAAATAACGTCAGCCGCTCTATGCCTATCGTATTCGCGCACTATTTCGTTATAAAATTCTAACAAATTAGTTAAACAAGACCTATGGCGTCGAAACCCATGCTGACTACTATTAATCAAATCTCTACTTTCTAAGTGATCGATGATACGATCCCTAACTACGGATTCCAAAAGTTTACCGACAATTGACGTTAAGCTAATGGGCCTATAATTGCTAGCTACTGCGTGGTCGCCTTTTTTAAAAATAGGCGTGACGTTAGCTAATTTGAAGTCTTCAGGAATAATCCCCGTTTCGAGTGACTGATTAAAAATCTTCGTTAAGGGGCCTACGATAACGTCTTTCAAATCTTTCAAATGTCTGGGATAAAAAGCGTCAGGGCCTGGAGCCTTGCTAACTTTTAGCCTATCGATATAATGCGCAATCTCAGCCTCGTAAACAGTTATTTCATCCAAAATAGTCTCGCTACTAAATGGAACGATATCGTCCACGTCGGGGACATTATTTACGTCTTACGGTAAAAACTGTCGCAAAAATGTTATTGGAAATACCCGCCATCGCCTGAGCGTCAGAAGCCAAAGCGCCATTAACATCCACTAGAGGGCCTATGTTATCTTTTATCGGCTTACGATTATTAACGTATTCAAAAAAACTTTTTTGGATTATGTTTACTATCCGCAGCTATAAGTATCTCTAAATTACGCTTGGCATTCCTAACTGTTCTTTTAACCTGACGTCTAAGCTCGATATATCTATTAAAGTTAGCTGCCGTGCCATTGCGCTTATTAAGTCTATACGCCCTATTACGCTCATTTATGAACTCGCCTATTTCCCTAGTCCACCACTTCGACCTACACGATTTCCAGCGCGCTTAGGACTACGAGGAATGAACTCCCTTTCAATATTCCTAAAACTTTCCTTAAACGCCACCCAATGCAAATTTGTGTCATTACCCATAAATAAGTTATCCGAGTCCACTATCATCCTATCCGCAAAACTATCAAAATTAGTCCTACGAAAATCAGGGAGTTCTATCACGTTACTATCCTTAGTGTTTTTTATCGCTAACTTAAACCTAAGAATTTGATGATCACTACATCCTGAACTCTCGCCTACTTCTAAACCTTCGACTATATTCTCGCCATTCGTCATCACCAAATCTAAAATATTGTCACCACGTGTTGGTTCGGTAACTATCTGTCGTAAAAAGTTATCGTCCATAAACTCAACCAATCTCAAACCCTCCTCATTACCAGTAAAATTCTCGTAATTAACATTAGGGCAGTTAAAGTCTCCGACAATTATACTATTCCGATTGCCAATAAAATTACCAAGAAGTGAGTAAAATCTAGTATCTGTATCGAGGGGTTGAACGGGAGGTCTATAAACAACAACAAAATTAAAACTAATACTACGCGCCTAACTTCAACACATATCGCATTAATTGCTGCCGGAAAATCTAACTTAACCTCGATAGCCCTAAGGGAATTACGAATGTACAGCAAAACGCCTCCACCAAACTATGTAACCTATCATTAGTAAAGAGTTTAAAACCCGGTATATCAAGTTCCCCCAACAAGTCCCGAGTCACGGTATTTAACCAAGTTTCAGTGATAGCAACTATATCATAGTTGCCGGAATAAATTATCGCCTTAAATTCATTTAATTTATTTCTAATACTACGCGCGTTACAATAAAAGACGTTTAAGTTATTTTTTACCACGGGCCCGCGTTTTAAACTATTTATCACGTCGGGCCCGTTCCCGGACCCACAACGTTTAAAGAAGGCTTCGACCTATACAGCTTTCGCACGTTTTCGTCTATTAACCTACCTAGCCTAGCATTACCTATTTCATTAAAATGCACCCCATCTTTTATAAAAAGGCTAGGATCACTGAATTCGGACCACAGCTTTACGAAGGGTACATTTTCCTCAGCACAAATCTCTTCTAATTTATTATTCAAAAATATTGTTTTTACGTAATCCTAAGACCCAACCCGTGCCTAGGGGTAATACCTAGAACTAAAGACCTATCTGACCTCGCCTTCAGGACCTAATTAACCCCCTATATCTCTCCAAAAGGTCAGGCACTCTCGTATCGGGCCTATACGAGTCGTTGCCTCCTACCATCGTCACCAACATTGAGTGACGGGAGGCAACGTCAATCCTATCCACTTCGTCTCTAACTCTGTCAACCCTGGCCCCTGAGACAGACCCTCCTCCTCTTGGTTGGATGCCGTTCAACGAACTCTTTGTCCATGTGGCGCACTAAAGAGTCCCCAATTAAATAGTTTCCCCCTCATTCACGTCCCTTTCCAAATGGGCGAAAGGGTTCGAAACCTCGATAGGGGGGGGGATTCCTATCACCCTCTATATCCCTCGCTATCTACTACTCTCGGACTAACCTTAACCCCTTCCTCAACTCTATCCACACTTCCCGACAAGCTACCTAAACTAGAAACTAGGTTACGCACCTCACCCTTCAAATTACTAACGTCTTCAACGTTAGTATTGGTTCGGCTTCCGTCAACCGTAGCCCTAACCCTGCCTTCATCAAGCGTTGCAAGTCTTTCGGTTACCTCACGTTGATGATAATAATAATAATAATAATCATAGAAGTAAATGAAGAGTAGATGCCAGCTACATTTATTACGAGAGAAATATTACATCATGAATCAATTCATGGTTACCGGTTCCATAGCAATGAATCAGATTATAATTTTTCCAGATTATCTGTTCCAGTATTATGTATGACGCCTGGCTCAGAACAATCCCCGATGAGCCGGGCGTGCCTGGCTGTGTATGGTGGAGACTGGAAAGTACAAGAAACCAACTCACTACTTCACCAGGCCAACTCGAGAGGAGGGGTGATTAGCTTGACCTTCGTGAAATGAGGAATCATCGCGCAGAACCTTTGAAAGGAATATATATATATATATTATATATATATATATATATATATATATCCCACTACGGGGTGACTGCCTCTTCATTCAGATGATGTACCGACCTTTTACATGGTTTGCATCCCATGAAAATCTAGTTCCTCTCTATCACATGACCTTTACCTTATGAAATAGGTTAAATAATCTTAAAACATAAACATACGTCAAATTATGAGGGAACGATCTGAGATGGTCTCTATTTACACTTACAAATACTAGAATAATTTTCCCAAAACCTTCGAAAATGTGAGCTCTTGAGATTAAAGTGCAAAGAGGAGACCTAATGTGTGTGTGTGTGCGTGCGTGCAGGCGCGTATTTCCATATGGGCCAAATGGTCCATGGCCTAGGGCGGCAAATTTTGAGGGCAGTAAAATTTTGGAGGAAAAGTCGTAACAAGAAAGGTAACAAGAAAGCACTTTTTAGGTAGAGAAAAAAATCCAAATTTTCTGGTATTTTTTTAGCTAAAAAAACGGAGAAAAGTTAGTACCACTTAAAAAAAGTCTCATTACGTTTGTACGAAGTCGATTTCAAAGTTGGTCCTTGGCCTTAATATATTTTATTAATTTTAATAATATCTTTATTTTAAAGCTAATTATTTTTATTTTATTTCAGATTTATTGTTTACATTTTACAGAGTATCAAGCTAAAAATTGGCCAATTATTTTGTTTAAGGTTTTCTCTATAAAATTGAATTTATATTTTTTTCTATTTTGCAACTTTGAACTTTGAAACTGGACAACATTTAAAATTTAAAGGCAAGATTGTGTTTATCTCAGTTTAGTACAGTAATGGTATTTATACAAGGTAAGAAGAAGGCAGTTTTTAAGACAGTTTTGAATTTTTGATGTTAACTTAACTGCCTATAATATGTAGTTAGCTGTTAGAGGCCTACTGAGCCTGGCTGAGTTATTTTTTTAAATATATAATTATATTTTATTAATATTAATAATATATTTCTATTTAAAAATATATTATTTATATTTTTAATTAATTTCAGATGTATTTGTTTTCAGATATTTCTGTAAAACCTTACTTGAAAGACAGCTTGTCAACGGAGAGAAGGTGAAGAGAACATATTTAATGTATTCGGAGAGCACAGGCTCAATTTTCTGCGTTCCATGTCAGCTATTTGGTGGAACTACTAAAATTGGTAAGGAAGGATTTGATGAGTGGAAGCATGGCAGTGAAGCATTAACAATCCATGGAAATTCCTCTGAACATAAGTCATGTGTGTTAGCTATGAAAATGAGAAGTTCAACTCTCGGAAGAATTGACAGACAACTTTTCTATCAAATTGATGAGAAGTAGTATTGGAGGAATGTTTTACAACGAGTTGTTGCAGTGGTCCGGTCACTGGCATCTCATGGTTTACCTTTTAGGGTTCACATTGAGAAATTTGGTTCTGTCCACAGTGGAAACTTTATAATGGCTTTGGAACTTATTGCTGAATTTGACCCTTTTCTGGCGGAACACTGCAAAATACAAAAATCCAGGAAAAGGTCATACCTCATACTTGTCTTCGTTTACATGTGAGCAATTCATCAAACTAATGGCTGACAAAGTTACCAAACAAATAACTGAAGAAGTGAAATGTGGGAAGTACTATTCCACTATTGTGGACTCCACCCCAGACATATCACATGTCAATGAACTTGCAGTTATTCTGAGATACCTAAAAGAAGATGGGCATCCCGTAGAACGATTTTTGGCATTCCTTCCCAGCGAAGGCCACAAATCAGAGCAGCTTTTCAACTCAGTTTCCAGCATATTAAAATGCATGATCTCGCCATTGCAAACTGCAGAGGACAGTCGTATGATAACGCTTCCAACATGTCAGGGACTTACTCTGGCTTGTAAGCCAGAATAAAAGAAGCGTCCCCCAGTAGCAGTTTACGTACTGTGCTCTGCACACTCATTAAATTTGATTGGACAGTGTGCAGCAAGTTGCTGTAAGGAAACAATTGATTTTTTCTCACTTCTCCAAAATATTTACGTGTTCTTCACTGCCTCCACTCACCGTTGGGAAATACTACAAAATCATTTTACCAAACCTGAAAATTTAACGCTAAAGAGCTTATCAGACACTCGATGGTCAGCCCGTGAAGAATCGTGTAGGAGTCTCAATAAAGACTGGGAAGATGTTATAGAGGTACTTAGGTCCATTGAAGAAGATGAATCAGAAAAGCCTTGCACACGCAGTGAAGCATCAGGCTACCTCAATCAACTACAACGCCTTGAAACTACAATTCTTTCTTTAATGTGGGGTGACATTCTGGAAAGGTTCAATGCTACTAGTAAACAGCTCCAAGCAGTTAACATTGATCTTGGTGTCGTAGCAGAACTGTATGCATCATTGACACTCTATGTAAAAGATGCAAGAGACAACTTCGACATTTATGAAGAAGCAGCAATTAAGAAATCATCTATCCGCGAATATGAAGTTACAATGAAAAGAAAAAAGAAAAGGAAACTTCGAGTCGACGAAACTCGCGAAGGCGAGGTAGAATTAGATGGACGGAGGAACTTCTTCATTATTGTCGGATTTAAACCGTCGCAAAGATGTGTATGAAAACCTCCATGCACGGTTTGCATTTTTTACAAAAGTCTTCACCATCAATCCTACAGATATAACAGCCAATGCTATTAAGCTTTGGGAATTTTGCAAGGATGATTTGGCGGAAGCATTTGTCAATGAGTCTCTTCATTTCCGTGGGTTTCTTCTGAATTTGGAGAAAACTCTTACGAGCATTTTTGAGATGAGTGAGGTGATCCAAGCAAAAGGATTAAAAGAAGTTTACCCATATGTTGATATTGCGCTCAGGATCTTCCTCTGTACGCCGTCTTCCAGTTGTTCTGTCGAAAGATCTTTTTCTATACTGCGACGACTAAAGAACTACCTACGGTCAGTGATGTCAAAAATCGTCTCAACTCTTTAGCTATCCTTAGTATTGAATCGGAACTCACGAGAGCTCTTAGCTATGGAGATCTTATTGACTCCTTCGCTGCTCAGCAATCTCGGCGGAAACTGCTTTCAGTATTCTACAACGGTCTATTTCATAACTAAACATAAAGATCGTAAAGATAACCTACAATGCATTTCTGTTCACACATTTAAGGGATTGTTTTATATATATATATATATATATATATATATATATATATATATAACATTTGGTTCAACTTTTGGTTAGCTTCCGCCCGAATTGTTCATTCTGACGAAGGTCAAGCTTTTCACTCCACCTTAGACTACAGTTTAACGTGGAATCCAAACCACGCCCTACCAGCAGCCCAGCGTCTGAACCACTAGGCCACCCAGGGTACTCATTTATCTACCAACCACTTTCTTTATTGTGTGAAAGGATGAACAGCTGGGTTTGCTGCGCGCCAGCTGCCGTCACCGGGTCTGTCTCGATCCCGGGGCCGATGGATTCGTAGTCAGCGACGCTAACTACTACACCATATATATATATATATATATATATATATATTATATATATATATAATATATATATATATATAATATATATATATAACCACTACACACATATATAATATTATGATTGATATAAAAATATCTTATATTAAGATATATTTTGCTAGAGTAAATGCCTAAACGATTTGACTGCATTTTACTGAAAACCCTTATATCAAATAACTATTTATTGCTAAATGGTAACTTCGTAAGTGTCCAAAGGGCGGCTAAATCAGTATGGCCCTTGGCACCAGGAAACCTAAATCTGCCCGTGTGTGTGTGTGTGTGTGTGTCAGTTCAGTGTCAGGCTGACCAACATTTCTGAACATGGAAGTGGACGAGATTTTGAATTGATTCAAGGGTTTAGCTACGTTTAGCGAACACTATTATTAAGTTAGCCTAATTTCTGTATCATACACAGAGGTATATCCTCACACCCAATTTGTGTGTGTTTCTTCGCGCGCGCGGAAAGAAAAAAGTCTTTTGGGAAGACGGTCCCCGATCTAACCACAACACAGACCCACTGTTGGTTGGTCTCCGTCGTACATGGCCAGTGTCGTAACACCGTTTCCCGTCGATCAGCGAATTTAAGCGACATTGGCTGTGGATAGTAGTTAGATAGGGGACTGTCCTCCGCGTCCAGATTATGTAGCGACCCGTGGTTCGGAGCAAACGTAAAGTTGTAGGCCCTCTCCATGATATGAGTTTAGATGTTGCGTAGGTGGTTAAACAACCCCAATATTACATCCCAATGTCGCTTAACTTCGGTGATCTCACTTGTAGCGATGTGTGAAGTAGCTAGGTAACTCTCATAATTGGATGGTTCAATTTTATCCACAGGTTATCTGTGTAGTAGAACTTAAGGTCTCATTGTAACGTTTCGTACGTAAGTATAGTTTTGTCTGAAGCGTTACTGCACACTCAATGAACGCGTAACAGTGATCTATATATACATAGATTACGTGCGGGGGAGGGGGTGGAAAGGTGGGTTAAGAAGTTTGACATTTCTGGCTTTCAGCCTTTCGATATTTCCTTCATTGGATCATCAGACAAATAAATAATTAAGTTAGATTAAATTAGATTATGTAAGGTTAAATTTAGCATAGATTAGGCTGAGGTCATGTTTGGTTAAGTTAATTTAGAATTTAGTTTAATTTTTCTTTATTTTTTGGGGGCAAAAAGTTTAGTTTTGGAACCAACATACATCAATATACACTCGCTTTTTACCTTCATTCAAGCCAGAGAGAATGTATAAGGTATGTGCCCCCATATATGGGGCTACGTCGTAACGAATATCGTAACGCCGCTTCCCGTTGATCAGCGAAGTTAAGCGACATTGGGTCGGATAGTATCATAGTTCGATGAGAAACCGTCCGCTGCGTCCAGACTATGTAGCGACCCGTGGTTCGGATTCCACGTAAAGCTGTAGGTCCCCTCCGTCATATGACCTTAGGTGTTGCGAAGTAGGTTAAGCAAAACCAATAATTATTATTATTATTATTATTATATATATGATTGAACTCAGAATGGTCCCCTGAGACTTTTTCATGATACACACAGACCGTGCATGGAACAAGGAACACTTCTGGGAAAATTAAATCCACTATAGTTTGAATAAGTAATGGTAAACGACAAACACTATAGTTTTTTCTTTTTCCTGATGTTAGCCCGACGTGGGCTAAAAATGCAATTGTTACCCCTTTTTCTTTGATGTATTCAATCCGACGCGAATGCAGCGAGTCTTTTGCTTATATTGAGGTCCTGGATATAGTAGGCTAGGTGTAGATGTAACCCCTAGATCCTATCCCAAAGCTGGATATTATCTTTGTAGATAGCTGGTGAGGGAAGCTATATCTTTGGGGCCTCTTGGTGAGTAACCCGTTGCCCACGTCGGGTTAACATCATGAAAAAGAAAACAACTGTAGTTTGTCATTTACCATTACTTATTCGGACTAGAGTGGATTTAATTTTCCTAGAAGAATTCCTTGTTCTATGCACGGTCTGTGTGTATTATATATATATATATTATAGGTGCTCCTTTAGTATGCGGTCTACAGACAAATTCACACTTTAGTATGCGGTCTACAGACAATTCACACTTTAGTATGCGGTCTACACCAATTTGTTTTTTAAATGTAGTTAAAGAAGGTTGAAATGACAATCTTACTTGAAAAAAATTTGTTGAAAAGTTAAAAACACAAAAAGTTTAAATGTAAGTATACCTTCTTAGTTTGTTTACTAATTGCTTGTTTACATCCCAATGTCGGTCGCCCTTGACGATTGGTTAGGTTTAGTCATGATATTTTCGTTAGTTTTAACGAAAATATCTTGACTAAACCTAACCAATCGTAGGTAGACCGCATACTATAGTAGCACCGGCAATTGAATTGTTTACAACTTTACTGCTTCAAATTTCTCAAGCTACTGATGTTAAACAATCATTTTGAATTTCAAGGTCAAATAGGGTCTAAGTTATGTGAGTGAGTCATTTAGCGAAAAAAAAAGAGCGGCAGAATGCGTGAGCAGACACAAATTTAACGAAAAAAACCTGTAGACTGCACTTTGAAAAAAGTAGAGCGCGGCAGAATTTGTAGACCGCATACTAAAGGAGCACCAATATATACAGGGTGTCCCGTAAGTCTGGACCCATAGGGATTTATAATATATTTTTTTATTATGTTATTATTATTATTTTATTATTATTATTTTTTTATTATTTTTTATTATGATTTTTATTTGTGGGGCTACTTGAAAGCCAAAGTGTACGAGGTCAAACTTCAGAACATTTTCCACCTTAAAGCACGCATTGTGGAGGCGTGTCAAGAAATTTCTGCGACTGTGATTCAGAAAGTGCTGTCGCAGTGGAGATTGCGTCTTCAACTATGTGTGCGACACAACGGCGGACACTTTGAACAGATTATGTAATAAATTTTTGGACTATTTTGTAATTTTATTATTTTTCCCTATGGGTCCAGACTTACGGGACACCCTGTATATATATATATATATATATACATATATATATATATATATGATGCAAACCAGAAGGAAACACAAAAATGATTCCTAGTCTTTTTGTGTATTTAACAGTACACCTCGTCAGGGAGTGACATTCCCCTGAGGAGGTGTACTGATGAATGCACGGAAGACCGTGGAATTATTTCCTTGTGCGTTTCTTTTTCCTTCTTGGTTATTTTCATCATAAATATTATTCACGTGTTACTTTCGTGAAATATTTTTCATATGTATAGATCAGAAGGTCCTAAAGAATAGATTCCAAAATTATGGAAAAATGATTGCTCAAAACCTTTGAAAATTTAATTGAGCCCGGGTAGTTTTTGCGTTATGTATTTTCTCTTTTCTTTTCTTTTCCTCTTATCCGATTTTCTTTCTTAATTTCTTCGCTTTTGGTCATACTAAACTCCACCCACTGTGAGATCTTATATTACAAGAATTTATTCTTAAAAAGTAATAGTTACCCCTGAAAAGTATTAACCTTATTTTTCCTTTTAATTTTGCTAAGTCAATAAAAGTTGAAAAAAATAATTCAACACAATTTTTTGATGAAGATTTTAAAATGATTAAATAGTATTCTTCAAAAACAAATTTTTGTTCACTATACCCCCAAAATAAAAGAAGTCGGGTATTCTCCCAAGAAATTTAAGTTAGTAAACTAAATACTTAATTTATGAGTTAAAATACTCTTATAAAGCAATTAATTTGTATGTAAAAGGATGAGTATTTATAAGTATGAGAAACGGCGCGTCATATTGTATAAGCAAGGTTTAATTAACTTTAATCGTGTTTAGTTGTTGGTCTTGTGGGTGACCAACGCATAAATGTAGAACAGGTTCAAGGGTGATTAAGATTTCTAAAAAATTAAAACCGTGGTAACGTAAAGTCTGCTTACTGAATAGTGAAATTTGAAGTTAGTTAACTGAAATAAAATTCCATTGGTACTGTCAATGTTAATAATAATAAAAATAGTAATAATAATAATAATAATAATGATGAATAATGACGATGATAATAATAATAATCATAGAAGTAAATGAAGCGAAAATGGCCGCAACATTCATAACGAGAGATATATAACGTCATGAATCTTTTCATGGTTACCAATTCCATAGCAATGAATCACATTATAATTTTTCCAGATTATCTGTTTAACTATTATTATTATTATTATTATTACTATTATTACTATTATTATATATTCCACTACGGGGTGACCGTCCTCTTCATTCAGATGATGTACTGACCTTTTAGATGGTTTGCATCTCATAAAAAAACTGTAGTTCCCCTCTGTCACATGACCTTTACCCTTATGAAGGAGGTTAAATAATCTTAAAACATATAATTTCACGTATGTTTGAGAGAACGATCTGAGATGGGCTCTATTTACACTTAAAAATACTAGAATGATTTTTACTAAAGCCTTGCAAAATGTGAGCTCTTGAGATTAAAGTGCAAAGAGGAGGAGAACTAGTGTGTGTGTGTGTGTGTGTGCGTGTGTGTGTGTCTTTGTTCTTTTAAATATGGATGTAAGTTGAGTGTCAGGTTGACCAGCATTTCTTAACATGGAAGTGGACGAGATTTTTAATTGATTCAAGGGTTTAGCTAGGTTTAGCGAACACTATTATTAAGTTAGCCTAATTTCTATCTCACACACAGAGGTATGTCCTCACACCCACTTTGTGTGTGTGTGTGTGTTTCTTCGCGCGCGCAGAAAGAACAAAGTCTTTTGGGAAGATTATTATTTTTGTTTTTTAAGTGTGAACAGAGAATGTCTGAAATCGCTCCCTCATAACTGGAGGTGTGTTTGTGTTTTAAGATTGTTCAACCTCCTTCGTGGCGTCAATGGTCATGTGGCGGAGGTGATTTACAATTCTTCGGTGGATCCGGACCTTCTGAAGTTCATTATATCATCTGAATACAAAAAACGGTACCCGATCCAACCACATCACAGACCCACTGTTGCTTGGTCTCCGTCGTACATGGCCAGTGTCGTAACACCGTTTCCCGTCGATCAGCGAATTTAAGCGACATTGGCTGTGGATAGTAGTTAGATGGAGTACTGTCCTCCGCGCCCAGATTATGTAGCGACCCGTGGTTCGGAGCAAACGTAAAGTTGTAGGCCCTCTCCATGATATGAGTTTAGATGTTGCGTAGGTGGTTAAACAACCCCAATATTACATCCCAATGTCGCTTCACTTCGGTGATCTCACTTGTAGCGATGTGTGAAGTAGCTACTAGGTAACTCTCATAATTGGATGGTTCAATTTTATCTACAGGTTATCTGTGTAGTAGAACTTAAGGTCTCATTGTAACATTTCGTACGTAAGTATAGTTTTGTCTGAAGCGTTACTGCACACTCAATGAACGCGTAACAGTGATCTATATATACATAGATTACGTGCGGGGGAGGGGGTGGAGAGGTGGGTTAAGAAGTTTGACATTTCTGGCTTTCAGTCTTTCGATATTTCCTTCATTGGATCATCAGACAAATAAATAATTAAGTTAGATTAAATTAGATTATGTAAGGTTAAATTTAGCATAGATTAGGCTGAGGTCATGTTTGGTTAAGTTAATTTAGAATTTAGTTTAATTTTTCTTTATTTTTTGGGGGCAAAAAAGTTTAGTTTTGGAACCAACATACATCAATATACACTCGCTTTTTACCTTCATTCAAGCCAGAGAGAATGTATAAGGTATGTGCCCCCATATATGGGGCTACGTCGTAACGAATGTCGTAACGCCGCTTCCCGTTTGATCAGCGAAGTTAAGCGACATTGGGTCGGATAGTATCATAGTTCGATGAGAAACCGTCCGCTGCGTCCAGACTATGTAGCGACCCGTGGTTCGGATTCCACGTAAAGCTGTAGGTCCCCTCCGTCATATGACCTTAGGTGTTGCGAAGTAGGTTAAGCAAAACCAATAATAATATTATTATTATTATTATATATATATATATATATATATATGATTGAACTCAGAATGGTCCCCTGAGACTTTTTCATGATACACACAGACCGTGCATGGAACAAGGAACACTTCTGGGAAAATTAAATCCACTATAGTTTGAATAAGTAATGGTAAACGACAAACACTATAGTTTTTTCTTTTTCCTGATGTTAGCCCGACGTGGGCTAAAAATGCAATTGTTACCCCTTTTTCTTTGATGTATTCAATCCGACGCGAATGCAGCGAGTCTTTTGCTTATATTGAGGTCCTGGATATAGTAGGCTAGGTGTAGATGTAACCCCTAGATCCTATCCCAAAGCTGGATATTATCTTTGTAGATAGCTGGTGAGGGAAGCTATATCTTTGGGGCCTCTTGGTGAGTAACCCGTTGCCCACGTCGGGTTAACATCATGAAAAAGAAAACAACTATAGTTTGTCATTTACCATTACTTATTCGGACTAGAGTGGATTTAATTTTCCTAGAAGAATTCATTGTTCTATGCACGGTCTGTGTGTATTATATATATATATATATATAGGTGCTCCTTTAGTATGCGGTCTACAGACAAATTCACACTTTAGTATGCGGTCTACACCAATTTGTTTTTTAAATGTAGTTAAAGAAGGTTGAAATGACAATCTTACTTGAAAAAAATTTGTTGAAAAGTTAAAAACACAAAAAGTTTAAATGTAAGTATACCTTTAGTTTGTTTACTAATTGCTTGTTTACATCCCAATGTCGGTCGCCCTTGACGATTGGTTAGGTTTAGTCATGATATTTTCGTTAGTTTTAACGAAAATATCTTGACTAAACCTAACCAATCGTAGGTAGACCGCATACTATAGTAGCACCGGCAATTGAATTGTTTACAACTTTACTGCTTCAAATTTCTCAAGCTACTGATGTTAAACAATCATTTTGAATTTCAAGGTCAAATAGGGTCTAAGTTATGTGAGTGAGTCATTTAGCGAAAAAAAAAGAGCGGCAGAATGCGTGAGCAGACACAAATTTAACGAAAAAAACCTGTAGACTGCACTTTGAAAAAAGTAGAGCGCGGCAGAATTTGTAGACCGCATACTAAAGGAGCACCAATATATATATATATATATACATATATATATATATATACATATATATATATATATATATATATATATATATATATATGATGCAAACCAGAAGGAAACACAAAAATGATTCCTAGTCTTTTTGTGTATTTAACAGTACACCTCGTCAGGGAGTGACATTCCCCTGAGGAGGTGTACTGATGAATGCACGGAAGACCGTGGAATTATTTCCTTGTGCGTTTCTTTTTCCTTCTTGGTTATTTTCATCATAAATATTATTCACGTGTTACTTTCGTGAAATATTTTTCATATGTATAGATCAGAAGGTCCTAAAGAATAGATTCCAAAATTATGGAAAAATGATTGCTCAAAACCTTTGAAAATTTAATTGAGCCCGGGTAGTTTTTGCGTTATGTATTTTCTCTTTTCTTTTCTTTTCCTCTTATCTGATTTTCTTTCTTAATTTCTTCGCTTTTGGTCATACTATAAATTCCACCCACTGTGAGATCTTATATTACAAGAATTTATTCTTAAAAAGTAATAGTTACCCCTGAAAAGTATTAACCTTATTTTTCTTTTTAATTTTGCTAAGTCAATAAAAGTTGAAAAAAATAATTCAACACAATTTTTTGATGAAGATTTTAAAATGATTAAATAGTATTCTTCAAAAACAAATTTTTGTTCACTATTCCCGCAAAACAAAAAAGGTCGGGTAATCTCCCAAGAAATTTAAGTTAGTAAACTAAATACTTAATTTATGAGTTGAAATACTCTTATAAAGCAATCAATTTGTATGTAAAAGGATGAGTATTATACTGTAAGTATGAGAAACGGCGCGTCATATTGTATGAGCAAGGTTTAATTAACTTTAATCATGTTTAGTTGTTGGTTTTGTGGGTGACCAACGCATAAATGCAGAACAGGTTCAAGGGTGATTAAGATTTCTAAAAAATTAAAAACGTGGTAACGTAAAGTCTGCTTACTGAATAGTGAAATTTGAAGTTAGTTAACTGAATAAAATTCCATTGGTACTGTCAATGTTAATAATAATAAAAATAGTAATAATAATAATAATAATGATGAATAATGACGATGATAATAATAATAATCACAGAAGTAAATGAAGCGAAAATGGCCGCCACATTCATAACGAGAGATATATAACGTCATGAATCTTTTCATGGTTACCAATTCCATAGCAATGAATCACATTATAATTTTTCCAGATTATCTGTTTAACTATTATTATTATTATTATTATTACTATTATTACTATTATTATATATTCACTACGGGGTGACCGTCCTCTTCATTCAGATGATGTACTGACCTTTTAGATGGTTTGCATCTCATAAAAAACTGTAGTTCCCCTCTGTCACATGACCTTTACCCTTATGAAGGAGGTTAAATAATCTTAAAACATATAATTTCACGTATGTTTGAGAGAACGATCTGAGATGGGCTCTATTTACACTTAAAAATACTAGAATGATTTTTACTAAAGCCTTGCAAAATGTGAGCTCTTGAGATTAAAGTGCAAAGAGGAGGAGAACTAGTGTGTGTGTGTGTGTGTGTGTGTGTGTGTGTGCGTGTGTGTGTCTTTGTTCCTTTAAATATGGATGTAAGTTGAGTTGAGTGTCAGGTTGACCAGCATTTCTTAACATGGAAGTGGACGAGATTTTTAATTGATTCAAGGGTTTAGCTACGTTTAGCGAACACTATTATTAAGTTAGCCTAATTTCTATCTCACACACAGAGGTATGTCCTCACACCCACTTTGTGTGTGTGTGTGTGTTTCTTCGCGCGCGCAGAAAGAACAAAGTCTTTTGGGAAGATTATTATTTTTGTTTTTTAAGTGTGAACAGAGAATGTCTGAAATCGCTCCCTCATAACTGGAGGTGTGTTTGTGTTTTAAGATTGTTCAACCTCCTTCGTGGCGTCAATGGTCATGTGGCGGAGGTGATTTACAATTCTTCGGTGGATCCGGACCTTCTGAAGTTCATTATATCATCTGAATACAAAAAACGGTACCCGATCCAACCACATCACAGACCCACTGTTGGTTGGTCTCCGTCGTACATGGCCAGTGTCGTAACACGGTTTCCCGTCGATCAGCGAATTTAAGCGACATTGGCTGTGGATAGTAGTTAGATAGAGTACTGTCCTCCGCGCCCAGATTATGTAGCGACCCGTGGTTCGGAGCCCAAGTAAAGTTGTAGGTCCCATCAATGATATGAGTTTAGATGTTGCGTAGGTGATTAAACAACCTCAATATTACATTCCAATGTCGCTTAACTTCACTGATCTCACGGGTAGCGATGTGTGAAGTAGCTACTATGTAACCCTTATAATTGGACGGTTCAATTTTATCTGCAGGTAATTTGTGCAGGAGAACTAAAGGTGTGTTTGTAACGCTTCAGACATAACTACAGTTATGTCTAAAGCGTTACTGCACATTCATTCAACGCGTTACAAAGTGTTCTAAAGATACATAGATTACTTGCAGGGGAGTGGGTGGAGGTGTGGGTGAAAAAGTTTGACATTTTTGGCCTTCAACCTTTTCAATTTTTCCTTTATTGGATCATCAGACGTAAATAAATAATTAAGTTAGATTAAATTAGATTATGAAGGTTAAATTTAACATAGATTAGGCTGAGGTTATGTTAGGTGAAGTTAATTTATTAGAGCATCGCTAAAATACGCCGTTGACGACATATTTAAAAATAAGTTTAATTTTCTTTAATTTTTTTTTTGCAAAAAAGTTTAGTTTTGGAACCGACATTTATGAAATATATTTCTAATATGGGTATTTTATATTTACAGACAATATTAACGCGCTACTCGACAGTAGTTTACAGGCTATAGCATATATATTCGCTTTTTACCTAAATTTAAGCCAGGGAGAAGCTATAAGGTAGTCCTCGCATATATATATATATATATATTTTAGGGGCCGACCGATAGTATTCCCAAAGTATCGGTACCGATACCGATAGTTAGAGCAAAGTATCGGCCGATACCGATACTGATATCTGTCCAAAATATCAAAATAGAATTTAAAAAATGTAATTCGATACATGACTGTAATTCAAAACATATATTTGAAGAAATGGAATTCACAAAATAAAAGTCATGTAATGGACACAATATGTAATTAAAAAATTGTAATTGAGAAAGTGTAACTCAATATAACAGTTCACTCAATAATCAAAATTAAGGAACTTCAGATTTTTGGAGAGGATGATTTGTTCCTCAGCGTTCATTGGGGTGATGTTGGCTCGTTTCGCATTGATAACATCTCCAGCCGTTGAGAAAAGCTGTTCAGAGTCAACTGGTCCAGAGGGGCAGCTCATGCATTTCTCAGCAACTTTGGCAATCTCCGGGAAATCAGCAGAATGTTCTCGCCAGAAAATGAATGGATCCCTATCCCCAGCGAGCCGAGGTTGCGACCAATAGGCGTCCAGGGCTGCTTCCACTCGTGCGTCTGGAACAGTGACCTCGTTTCCGTATCCCTCGTTTGGGTTTCTTTAACTAGAATAGGGCGAACGTGATCGTCGAGATCGCTACCTTCTGAATCGAAAAGGTTTTTCCAAAGAGCGATTTTTCTTGGACGGAGAAACCGGACCACTTCGGCGGCGTTTCACGGCAATTGCACCTCCAATACGCTTTCGTTGGCCCCCTCCATGTGACTGCGTATTTCTTATCTCAACAATTCCTTGGCCTTTTCTCGCATGTCGTCGTCTATCAGCCCAGCTCCTTTGAATCGGGGATCAACTGCTGTGGCTAGCAGCAGTTTCTCATTTGAATTATGTTCTCGAAATCTCTGTTCGAGAGAATCGCCCAGCTGGCACTTCAGAATCTTGACACCAGCATCATTCACTGAGCACGCTGCCAGATTCCTTTTGAGAGATTTGACTGTAGGTAAAATTTCTGATAAAAGCGAGTTTTCCTCACTGATTTTGAGCGTTGCAGTTTTGAAGACAGCAAGCCGTCAATAAGTTTGACCATAAGCTTCCATTGCGTTGAAGTCAACGTATTTTCCAGGGTCATTCGACGTCATATGCTATGATGCTTGCGTTTGGGAAGGATCGCTGCAACATTTCCAGCGTGTAATTTCATCTGGTTGGCACATCTTGAATCAGCTCAGTTGAGGCAAATTAAGTCTTCTTTGAATTTGATGTAGGCGCTGCCTCGCTTGCGGAGAATGTTTGAAGAATTAATTTACAGATTTTCATGAATCTACTCACCAGAATTAGTAGCAGAAGTTGTACATTCTCTTATTGCTTCATCAAACTCAGTCTTGTGCTTGTTGATAAGGTGACTCCTCAGTTCGATGTAGAGAAGGTACTTGCGCTTGTTCCTCCACGAGAGACAGAGACACCGCACAAATTGCAGATCGCCTGTTTTACATTAGTGCTTGAAGCAGTGAAGAACTTCCACACAATGCTTGGCATTGTCACTCTCCTAAAGCAAAAGCGAATAAATTTATACCAGTAGTTAATAAATTTGCAAAAAAATTATTACACACTGTTGAACTGATTCACAACTTGCGAACTGAGGAAATGACGCCGCGATGGTTACGGGCTCGCTTTATATAGAGCGGTAATGAGTCATGGAAATTTCTAGAAACGTCGGGATAAATCGCGAACACACGCGTAACTTCTCGAGCAGCCAGGAAGTTTCTATTTGAGAACGCCCGTTTTTTTTTTTTATTCTAGAAACAAAAACTATCGGTATCGGTAGCTACTAACCATCGTATATCATACCGTACACTACCGGTCGATGCCTAATATATATAAATATTAAATTATATATAATATATAATATATAAAATATATATAAATGAAAAGGGACCAACACGATAGCAAACATTTCCGTTTAATTTTATACTTGAGACGTTTCGACAAATCTTTTGTCATCATCAGTGAAATATAAATCTTAAAACCTTAAAACAAAATAATAAATAATTAAAATTACATCAATACAAAGAAAATTAAAATCATTAATTAGTCCACCACAATCCGCAATTAGAAACCATAGTAATGAAAAACAACCATCCCCTTCACAAACTCAGTTCGAAATTCTAACAAGATCCAATAACCTTACAGAGCTCCGAATTTTAGAAACTTTGTACATCTATAGAAACAAACCCTCCATTAACAACAATAGTTCATCTTATAAATTACAGCTCTTCTTACTACCAACCAACTTACTTTCATAGATTATCATACCTTCCACTTAACTGACCATACAGTTTTCTCTTAGTTTCTGCCGAATATTGAGGTTGACGTAAACATTGTGTATTTCCAGTTGAGGTAATTTTAATTTAATTTAATTTTAATAATTTTATTTTCTTTTGTATTGATGTAATTTTAATGATTTTAATTTTCTTTGTATTGATGTAATTTTAATTATTTATTATTTTTGTTTTAAGGTTTTAAGATTTATAATTCACTGATGATGACAAAAGATTTGTCGAAACGTCTGAAGTATAAAATATAAACGAAAATGTTTGCTATTGTGTTGGTCCTTTTCATCTGTAAGCTCCGTTTCCCTAAGGAGAAGTCAATAGCTTTGATATATATATATACTGCTCAGTTTTGACGTCCCCATATAAAAAGGAAGAAACTAATGAACTAGAAGAAACGCAAAGACATTTCACAGCCAAGACTGATGGCTGCAAAGAACTCAACTACTAGGAGAGACTACGTAAACTAAATCTGTACTCCCTGGAAAGAAGAGAGAGGTACACCATAATCTACATATGGAAAATGATCGAAAAACTGGTACCAAACCTCAAACTAAACCAATTACCATTCAAACCAAACTGGAAAATAGGAATGGCAGAATGTTTAGTGTTCCCAAATTAAAGGCCCGACAAGGGACCTCCTAAACACTGAAGGAAAATAGCTTAGCTTGGTTGTCAGGGGGCCAAGACTTTTCAACCAGCTTCCAAAGGACCTCAGAAATGTAACGGGGGTCAAAGTTGAATTCTTCAAGAGAAGACTGGATGCCTGGCTCAGGACGGTACCAGATGAGCAAGGCGTACCTGGATATGTACGGTGGAGAGCGCAAGAAAGCAACTCGCTCCTCCACCGAGCCAAACCTAGAGGCGGGGCCACCAGCTTCACCTCCGTGTGAAGAGAGACCAATGCACGAAACAACATAAGGTTCATAAGGTAAGGTAAGGTGTATATATATATATATATATGATGGAAGCCACAAGGAAACAAAAATGATTCCTAGTCCTTTTGTGTATTTAACGGTACACCTCGTCAGGGAATGACATTCCCTTGAGGAGGTGTACTGTTGAATGCACGAAAGGCCTCGGAATAATTTTTTACTTTTACTTGTATTACAAGAATTTATTCTTAAAAATAATAGTTAGCCCTGAAAAATATTAACCTTATTTTTCCTTTCCATTTTACTAAATCATTAAAGGTTGAAAAAAAATAATTCAACACAATCTTATGATGAACATTTTAGAATGGTTGTAAATAACTTGTAATATTTGTATAAAACAATAATTTTGTATGTAAAAAGATGGGTATTATCAGTGTGTGAAACACCACGTCATATTGTATGAGCAAAGTTTAATTAACTTTAATCGTGTTTAGTTGTTGGTTTTGTGGGTGACCAATACATAAAAGTAGAACAGGTTCAAGGGTGATTAAAATTTCTAAAAAATTAAAACCGTGATGACGTAATTTCTGCTTACTAGACAGTGAAATTTAAATTAGTTAACTGAAATAAAATTCCATTGGTACTGTCAATGTTAATAATAAAAATAATAATAATGATAAATAATGATGATGATGATGATGATAATAATAATCATAGAAGTAAATGAAGAGAAAATGGCCGCCACATTTATAACGAGAGATATATTACGTCATGAATCTTTTCCTGGTTACCAATTCCATAGCAGTGAATCAGATTATAATTTTTCCAGATTATGTGTTTCATTATTATTATTATTATTATATATTCCACTGCGGGGTGACCGTCTTCTTCATTCAGATGATGTACCGACGGTTTGCATCCCATAAAAAACTGTAGTTCCCCACTGTCACTAGACCTTTACCCTTATGAAGGAGGTTAAATAATCTCAAAACATAAACATACGTGAAATTATGAGGGAACGATCTGAGATGGTCTCTATTTAACCTTAAAAATACTAGAATGATTCCAATGGAATTATATATATATATATATATATATATATATGAAATGAAAAGGTTTATTGGCAGACTATGGTCCATATGACAAATATTATTAATACAATGACAGTTCATATACTAAGGATAGAAATATATACAATTGATTAGAAATAATACTGTAATGTCGAATTTAAGTGGAGCTACAGACAGACGTTTTCGTACCAAGAAGTCCATAGCTTAGAGGGTAAATGGCAGGACTCATGGATAGCTTGGATGATCGGGTTAGTTGATTTTTTAATTCTTTGCATTAGACTGTGTTGAGCACGTCTTGTTACCTCCGGGAAGCTCGGGACATTGCGGGTAGCAAACATTTGCGAAGCTGAGCATCTCGGGGGGGGTAATTTATGTAAGAATCTAAAAGACCTGTTGTACAGCAAATTTAGAGTTCTGCCAGAACCTTTTTTATAATTCACCCACAGTTGGTGTCCGTATATATTACTGCAGAAAGTACGAAAGAGTGTCTTTTTAGCTTCACTTGTACAGAATCGAAAGTTCCTTATGGTCATGTTCGCTTTAGCACACAGGCTTCGAGATTATTTTCTTATATCCGAGTCATCACTCAAGGAGCTGGTAATAGTTTGACCCAAATACTTAAACTCTTGTACTTCCTCAATTACTTCACCATTCATTTTAAACCTTATATCAGCTGGCTGACTACAGCTTTTAGGATGAAATTGCATAACCTTAGTTTTTGTAACATTAAAAAGAATATCATGTTTCTGCGAATACACTTCGCAGACTTTTAGTAGCCGATCCAGACCTTTAACAGAGAGTCTTATTAACACCATATCATCGGCATAAACTAAGTTATTTATCCTTGTGTTATCTATACAACATCCCACTGTTGCCTCATTAAGTGAAGCAATTAATCCGTCGATATACACATTAAACAGCATAGGGAAGAGCAAGGAGCTTGTCTCACCCCGCAAGAGGAGCCAAAACACTCGGATAGTACATTGCCCCACCTAACAAGGAAAGATTGGTGGGAATACCAAAATTTCAATAAATTTAATATGTACATGGGAACCTTCCTGTCTTCTAGTTTTACAAATAAAATATTGTGGTTCACCCTATCATATGCCTTACTTATATCTAGGAAACAGCTATAAATATTTGAATTACTATCAATGTATTTAGATATTGTTTTTTTAAGTACATAGATATACAGGTCAGTTGAGTGGGACCTTTTAAAGCCAAAATGATTAGGAGATGTCCATAGGAAATCATTTAATCGGCGTAACAAGAGTTTTTCTAGTAGTTTCGAGAAGCAGGAAGCGACAGCAATAGGCCTGTAATTATTGCTGGACAGAATGTCTCTGTACTTATTTTTGACCAGGGGCAAGATATATACAGATCTACAGAAGCTAAGGCTAACAAAGACCCTAAGATCCACTCTAAGGTTAGCCCGAGAGAAAGGAAAGAGTAGGGGGTTAAGAGAAGAGAAGAGAATAAGGGGTTAAGTAAGGAGCAACACCAATCACTCGTGGGTTAACATTCATTCAGAAAAAGAGGAAAAAAGTCTCACCATCATCATCCGCCGGCCACTGCCGACAAGTCAGAAAAATAGTCGGAGAAAATAGGAGAGGGGTGAAAGATGAAAAGAAGTAAAATAAGAACGCTTACAAACCATGCAAACACAGTCTTAACTCACTGTCATACCATGCAAACTACAAACATGCAAGTAAAGAGTTACAGACATGCAAAGTAAGGAGATAAGAAAAAAAAAAAAGTAGGTACAGTTAAACAAAAAGTGGGTTAGTTTACGCTACGAGCTACATCTACGTTCGTGTTAGTCTAATTTTTTTTTTTTTTTTTATTGCTGGCATCACACGCTGGCATGTCACAAGCTGGCATTCATCGTCAACAGACTCATCCTCGAGCACCACCACCAGAGCTCCTGTTGTTAACTTTTTTTTAATTTTAAACAACGTTAATACTTTTAAAATGTCTGTCAAGACGGTTCTTAAACATATTAACGCTGGTAGAATGAACGACTGACGCGGGAAGATTATTCCATTTATCAATTACTTTAAACGTAAAGAAGTTTTTAGCGATATTAATAATGAAACGTCTACCACGCAACTTAAATCCGTTATTGCGCGTATTACTATTATCGAAAGTGAACAATTTGTCAAAATTTACGTTATCGATGTTATTAACGATTTTGAAAACTTCAATAAGCTCCCCCCTTAATCTCCTAGTTTCGAGTGAATACAGGTCTAACTCTTTAATCCTATCTTCATAAGGCTTATTGCGCAATGACGGAATAAGTTTCGTGGCACGACGCTGAACCCTTTCTAACCTATCGATATCCTCACGCAAGTACGGGCACCAAAACTGAACGGCATATTCTAAATGAGGCCTGACTAGGGACTTGTAAAGGGGCAATATAATATCCTTCGATTTAAATTCGAAATTACGCGGTATGAAGCCTAACATCCTATTAGCTTTTGCGCAAGACTCCAGGCACTGGTTCCTAACCTTTAACTCCTTAGATACGCGTAGGCCTAAATCTACTTCCTCGTCAACGCTCGCTAACTCCCTATCATCCATCGTATACGTGTAATTATTGATGCGAGAACCTCTATGCAAAACTTTACATTTGTCTACGTTAAATTGCATCTGCCACTTATCTGTCCACTCCATAATCCTATTTACATCGTCTTGGATCCTATTTCTATTGTCCTCGTTAACAACCTTACCGCCTATTTTAGTATCGTCCACGAATTTTGACACGTTACTAGTCAATCCTACATCTATGTCGTTAATGTAAATTACGAATAGCAATGGGCCTAACACTGAACCCTGTGGGACACCGCTACCTACATCTAACCACCCCGATTCACTACCATTAACTACGACCCTCTGTCTCCTAGCACGAAGCCATTCTTCTAACCAATTAGCTACCTGACCGCGTACACCGTGCGCTTTAACCTTCGCAATTAGTCTCCTATGCGGAACTGTATCGAACGCCTTTTTAAAATCTATTCGCGCACTATTTCGTTATAAAATTCTAACACATTAGTTAAACAAGACCTATGGCGTCGAAACCCATGCTGACTACTATTAATCAAATCTCTACTTTCTAAGTGATCGATGATACGATCCCTAACTACGGACTCCAAAAGTTTACCGACAATTGACGTTAAGCTAATGGGCCTATAATTGCTAGCTACTGCGCGGTCGCCTTTTTTGAAAATAGGCGTGACGTTAGCTAATTTAAAGTCTTCAGGAATAATCCCCGTTTCGAGTGACTGATTAAAAATCTTCGTTAAGGGGCCTACGATAACGTCTTTCAAATCTTTCAAATGCCTAGGATAAAAAGCGTCAGGGCCTGAAGCCTTGCTAACTTTTAGCCTATCGATATAATGTGCAATCTCAGCCTCGTAAACAGTT
The DNA here is from genome assembly GCA_023014485.1 of Bathynomus jamesi. Classification (NCBI taxonomy): domain Eukaryota; kingdom Metazoa; phylum Arthropoda; class Malacostraca; order Isopoda; family Cirolanidae; genus Bathynomus; species Bathynomus jamesi. The sequence continues at coordinate 103,453 of JAJOZX010007248.1, read as the reverse complement.
ATTTCATCCAAAATAGTCTCGCTATTAAATGGAACGATATCGTCCACGTCGGGGACATTATTTACGTCTTCTACGGTCAAAACTGTCGCAAAAAAGTTATTGAAAAACCCGCCATCGCCTGAGCGTCAGAAGCCAAAGCGCCATTAACATCCACTAGAGGGCCTATGTTATCTTTAACCGGCTTACGATTATTAACGTATTCAAAAAACTTTTTGGATTATGTTTACTATCCACAGCTATAAGTATCTCTAAATTACGCTTGGCATTCCTAACTGATCTTTTAACCTGACGTCTAAGCTCGATATATCTATTAAAGTTAGCAGCCGTGCCATTGCGCTTATTAAGTCTATACGCTCTATTACGCTCGTTTATGAACTCGCCTATTTCCCTATTCCACCACTTCAGCCTACCACGATTTCTAGCGCGCTTGGGCCTACGAGGAATAAACTCCCTTTCAATATTCCTAAAACTTTCTTTAAACGCCACCCAACGCAAATTTGTGTCATTACCCATAAATAAGTTATCCCAGTCCACTACTCTCATCCTATCCGCAAAACTATCAAAATTAGCCCTACGAAAATCAGGGACTTCTATTAGGTTACTAACCTATGTGTTTTCTATCAATAACTTAAACCTAAGAATTTGATGATCGCTACATCCTAAACTCTCGCCTACTTCTAAACCTTCGACTATATTCTCGCCGTTCGTCATCACCAAATCTAAAATATTGTCACCGCGCGTTGGTTCGGTAACTATCTGTCGTAAAAAGTTATCGTCCATAAACTCAACCAATCTCAAACCCTCCTCATTACCAGTGGTGGGCACCGTTAACCAAAAAGTTATCTTCGTTAACCGCTAATCCGTTAACCAAAAAGTTAACTTCGTTAACCGTTAATCCGTTAATTCGTTAAACATGTAACGGAAGTTACCGATAAACCGTTAACGTTAACTTTTATTATAAAAAAAATGAAAAACATAATATATATAAATTTAATTTTCCCTCTTCTTCTCGTTCTCCATTTTGTCCATGAGATGCATGTTGCCCTTCATGAAAATTAGCATATCAAAGTTTTCATCAGACAGGGATGATCTCTTGGCCCTCAGGATGCCCTTGCCCATAGAGAAGTAATTGCACTAAAATTTCTTCGGTCTTCACAGCAGAGATACTAAAGAGTAAACAGCCTCTGGTGCCACACGTTCACATTTACTTCTCAACGCCATCTATTATCTCATAAAGAAACTAATTCACATTGGGACTTGAAAGTACCGGCAGGATCAACCGGGTAGAAAAATAATTATGGAGATTTTAAAGATGTGGTACCTAGAAGTACCGCCAAGACATAAAGGGTTAAGGTGAAAACGCTCCCATTGTAAGACATCAATTGACTTAATTTATGTCATCAAAGTGACATGAGAATTGAAATCTTCCCTGATCAGTTTTATGGTTCTTGAAATGTATCAAGGAGACTACTAATAAGTACTCACAGACATATTATAAATATACATGACTTACTTGACAACGATTATTTTTAAATATTCACTAGCACAAACATGTTGCGCAAGAGACAGACTGCAAATGAAACGAATGTAGTTACTTGTTGTAATTGTTACATATATATTATTGAAAGTGCCTTAAAATGCTCGTGATATTTCTTGAAAGAAGTTGAAACATTCAACTCAAATGGCAAATCTTTCCGCCTGATTTTACAGTCGACCATGTTTTGCTCAAACCAATGCCATAAATAACTACCATATTTGGTAAGACACAAATTGTGGCGACGGAAACAAATATATCGCCTGATTTTGCACTGCGGAAATGGAAATTCGTTCATCACTATTAACAGTGGCGGATTAATTGCGCACCTGCTCAGCACTGAAAATAATATAAACTTTTAAACGTTTATTTATGAATTTTTTGGGTTAACGGACTTGAGTTAACGGAAGTTAAATGTAACGGAAGTTAATTAGTCCGATAATGATTTTCAAAGTTAACTTAAAAGTTAAATCGTTAACGAAAAAGTTAACTTCGTTAATTAACGATTAACGGATTAACGGTTTGTGCCCAGCTTTGCTCATTACCAGTAAAATTCTCGTAATTAACATTAGGGCAGTTAAAGTCTCCGACAATTATACTATTCCGATTGTCAATAAAATTACCAAGAAGTGAGTAAAATCTAGTATCTGTATCGAGGGGTTGAACGGGAGGTCTATAAACAACAAAATTAAAACTAATACTACGCGCCTTAACTTCAACACATATCGCATTAATTGCTGCCGGAAAATCTAACTTAACCTCGATAACCCTAAGGGAATTACGAATGTACAGCAAAACGCCTCCGCCAAACCTATGTAACCTATCATTAGTAAAGAGTTTAAAACCCGGTATATCAAGTTCCCCCAACAAGTCCCGAGTCACGGTATGTATTTAACCAAGTTTCAGTGATAGCAACTATATCATAGTTGCCGGAATAAATTATCGCTTTAAATTCATTTAATTTATTTCTAATACTACGCGCGTTACAATAAAAGACGTTTAAGTTATTTTTTACCACGGGCCCGCGTTTTAAACTATTTATCACGTCGGGCCCGCGTTTCCCGGACCCACAACGTTTAAAGAAGGCTTCGACCTATACAGCTTTCGCACGTTTTCGTCTATTAACCTACCTAGCCTAGCATTACCTATTTCATTAAAATGCACCCCATCTTTTATAAAAAGGCTAGGATCACTGAATTCGGACCACAGCTTTACGAAGGGTACATTTTCCTCAGCACAAATCACTTCTAATTTGTTACTCAAAAATATTGTTTTTGACGTAATTCTAAGACCCAACCCGTGCCTAGGGGTAATACCTAGAACTAAAGACCTATCTGACCTCGCCTTCAGGGACCTAATTAACCCCCTATATCTCTCCAAAAGGTCAGGCACTCTCGTATCGGGCCTATACGAGTCGTTGCCTCCTACCATCGTCACCAACATTGAGTGACGGGAGGCAACGTCGATCCTATCCACTTCGTCTCTAACTCTGTCAACCCTGGCCCCTGGGAGACAGACCCTCCTCCTCTTGGTTGGATGCCGTTTAACGAACTCTTTGTCGATGTGGCGCACTAAAGAGTCCCCAATTAAAATAGTTTCCCCCTCATTCACGTCCCTTTCCAAATGGGCGAAAGGGTTCGAAACCTCGATAGGGGGGGGGGATTCCTATCACCTAACGTACGCGGCCTAGCTCCACCCTTAACCTCTCTAAATCCCTCGCTATCTACTACTCTCGGACTAACCTTAACCCCTTCCTCAACTCTATCTAACCTTCCCGACAAGCTACCTAAACTAGAAACTAGGTTACGCACTTCACCCTTCAAATTACTAACGTCTTCAACGTTAGTATTGGTTCGGCCTACGTCAACCGTAGCCCTACCCCTACCCTCATCAAGCGTTGCAAGTCTTTCCGCTACCTCACGTACACTGCGTTTGATGTCAACTAATTCCTCCATGAACTCGCAAAAGAAACAAACTGATCTATCGGTAATCGCCATTGGACCGCCGTTATAATCCTTAAATTCCGAATACCACCGGTTTACCCTACACTTAACACACGACGCTTTCTGCGACGGCATCGCGCAGTTAAAAATTAGTTTAAACCGTCACAGGTATAAGTTAAATTAAGCCGGCACGCAATGAAAACTTCTAAATCGCTAAAAACCACTAATATTCAATTACTTAACTATAACAACGTAAATTTAAACGCAAGTATATAAAATTCAAAACTATCCAAAAGCAAAATTCTCAGCAATATGTAAAAGTTGATGCAAAATCAGAGAGCTCAGGAAATCAGGGCTGCCACTTTTGTTACTTTCGTAACAAAATTGTTACTTTTTAACATTTTTGTACTTTTGTTACGACGTTCGGAAATTTTGTTACGTTTTAGACTTTTAACTCTAATTCCAAGAAAACGGTAAATTTCTAAGTTTTAATTATTGCTGTTAGTGTCACCACTGAAGTTGGCACATTAGAAAGAGTTGCCAATTAACGTTATAATATAGCGTTGATTGGCAACTCTTTCCAGTTGCTCTCGTGACTTTGTTCCGTGATCTCACGTGTGTTTAGTGTTTTAGTTTATTCAGTCTTATCTTTAATTTTATATTAAACCTGTTTAGTGAGTGAAGTTTTGTGTTACTATATTTTGATAAAAAAATATATATATATCCCTTTAATATGGAGGGAAATCAAGATGATGAAACTTATGATAGTGATTATAAAACACCGGAGAAAAAGCCTAAAATGACTAGCTACAAACGAAAGGTACCTAACAAGTTGCTGCATGATTCAAGGTTTGCTTCTTGGATTGATAAAGGGAAAAAAGATGAAAATAAAGCTTTTTGTAAAGCATGTAATATTGAAATTGCAGGCGTGGTAACACAACTAGAAAGGCATGGTAAAACTGAAAAACACTTCCCTTTACTATCTAAATTCATGATGGATCTCCTTTCACTTCCTCATTCTTCGGCTAGTGCCGAAAGAATATTTTCGACACTAACTAATGTTAAAGTTAAAAATAGATCTTCATTGAAAAACATCCACAATAAATGCGCTTTTATATACAAAAGAATACTTCGAAGCCAGGATTGTACAAAATGGGAACCATCAAAAGAAATGATAAATATGATGAAGGAATCCTAATGGCAAGAAAGTAAAACTATGGATGAAGAAAACGTAGCATTTTAAGTAAGGTAAGACTTAATAAATAGTTTAATTTGAACAATTTAATTTTTTTCGCGATTTGTTACCTTTTTGATGGATTTGTTACCTTTGGCTTATTCATTTTGTTACTTTCCCTAAAATTCTTGTGGCACCCCTGCAGGAAATGCGTCCGTTCAGTACAGAGTCTGGCTGACCCAGTACAGAGTCTGGCTGACGAGTACAGAGTCTGCAGGGATATAGCTATGAGCCAGCATGGCTGATAAGGGCAATGATATATGCAGACATACTACGTCATTTGCATATTTTAAGTGCTCATTCAATAAGTCATCTACCCCTGACGCAGAAACAGTCTTTAACTCTTTAATTAACCTCTTTACTTCAGAAAATGATATCAAAGTATTTTCCCTTATCCCTCCCACAATCGTTTCGCTGCAATCTATCTTAAGATTATCCCTACTCACACTGTTAAGAATGTTAGAATAGTGGTTTTTCCACAGCTTTGCAATTTCATCCTCCCCCGACACCCCGTCGATTGTCAGAGGGAGGACATTTTTGGCACCCGTTTGATTCTTAACAAATTTCCAAAATTTGTTGTTATCGTTATTTATGCGAGCTTCACAGACTTTTGATGCTCGAATAGACCATTCTTCCTGTTTACATCGCCTTATGGCCGCCTTATACTGACCCCGACTTCTACACATATTCAAGTATACTGGTCCTAATCTGGGTTTACCATGAAATCACCACAAATCATAGGCGTCTTTCGATTCCCTCTTCAGGGGGCCAATAAAATCATTCCATCCAGGAATAATCTTAGTATGATAGTTGTAAGATTTAATCAGGGGGCTTCCTGCTTCTCTTAACAGGAATATTATCTTACTATAATACCTATCTATGAGTTTACAGTGAGAATCATTTGAGCAAGGATTATTACAGCAAGGTGCAAAATTTCTAAATTATTAAAGAGGTGACTTGTTCTGTCTTTGTATTCAATTCTCTGCTGCATCGTAACATTGGACCAATCGACGCGATTATTCTTACCTATTGAGTTCTTGTTAAGTCGTGTATATATATATATATATATATATATATGAAAATTATTTCACGAAAGTATATATACTGTATATGCGTCTCGGTGGTGTAGTGGTTAGCGTCGCTGACTACGAATTCATCGGCCCCGGGATCGAGACTCGGTGATGGGAGCCGGCGCGAAGCAAAACCCAGCTGTTCATCCTTCCACACAATAAAGAAAGTGGTTGGTAGATAAATGGGTACCCTAGGTGATCTAATGATTAAGACGCTGGGCTCCTGGTGCGGCGTGGTTCGGATTCCAGGTTAAACCGTAGGTCTAGTGTGGCTTGACAAGCTTGACCTTCGTCAGAATGAACAATTCGGGCGGAAGCTAACCAAAGGTTACCAAAGATATATATATACACACACACGAGGATGTGATTAGACGAACACGCTTGACTCAGCACTATTTAGTGTTTTCTTTTTCCTTCGTGGTTATTTTCATCAAATATCGTTCACGTGTTACTTTCCTAAAACATTTTTCATATATATAGATTAGAACGTCCTAAAGAATAGACTCGAAAATTATGGAAAAATGGTTGCTCATAACCTTTGAAAATTTAATTGAGCCCGGGTAGTTTTTGCTTGTTACGTATTTTCTTTTTTTTTCCTCTTATCCGATTTTCTTTCTTAATTTCTACATCTTTGTCATACTAAACTCCACTCACTGTGAGATCTTATATTACAAGAATTTATTCTTAAAAAATAATAGTTAGCCCTGAAAAATATTAACTTTATTTTTCCTTTCCATTTTACTAAGTCATTAAAGTTAAAAAAAAAAAATTCAGCACAATCTTATGATGAAGATTTTAAAATGATTAAAAAGTATTCTTTAAAAACAAACTTTTGTTCACTATATCATCCCCGCAAAAGGAAAATGAAGTGTCAGTTTTCCGTTGTCTAGTGAAATAAACATTTAATTTATGGGTTGTAATACTCTTATAAAGCAATTATTTTGTATCTAAGAAGATCAGTATTATTAGTGTGTGAAACACCGCGTCATATTGTATGAGCAAAGTTTAATTAACTTTATTCGTGTTTCGTCGTTAGTTTTGTGGATGACGAGTGCATAAAAGTAGAACAAGTTCAAGTGTGATTAAGATTTGTAAGAAACCGGAAACTGTGATGATTTATGGCTGTTTACTGTATAGTGAAATTTGAAATTAGTTAACTGCAATAAAATTCCATTAGTAGGGTCAATGATAATAATAATAATAATTATAATAAATAATTATGATGATAATGATCATAGAAGTACATGAAGAATAGATGGCCTCGACATTTATTAAGAGAAAATATTACGTCATGAATCCCTTCATGGTTACCAATTCCATAGCAATGAATCAAATTATCTGTTCCACTATTATTATTACTGTATCACCTGAAGATCAGGGTCCCCAGCCTTCTTTAGTTAGCCTTTTAAGGCTAACTAACGAAAATATCACGACCTAACCTAACCACTCGTCAAGGGCGTACAGTTGACCTAACGATTGGTTAGGTTAGGTCGTGTTAGGATAGGTCGTTTGAATCTATGAGAAACACCAGACGAGTCAATAATTAACCAGGCATTAATTTACTTATAAAATATTGGCTAATATTAAGTTTCACAGAAACCAGATTACAGTAGGTTCGGTGGTCAATTTAGATTGATTTATTTCGCACGTGACTGATTTGGTCAGTCAGGATCTTTGTAATAAATTTAAACTTTGAAAAAACAACAAAAAAACCCTGGTCTCCGCGAAGCTTAATATATACCAAATTACTTAATACAACAATATAATAAAGACTGCTGAGAATCAAATTCTCTGTCATTTTCCTTTAAATAATACCTTTATGGGCCTATATTAAAGTCAGTCAACGCCTGAATGTAAATAATTTCATAAAAAAAATTTTGAACAGTAAACTTGAAGCCAGTGACATCTTAACATTTAACTTAAGTTCACGAATCATTAATATTTGGAATGCAGCTTCACAAATTATTACTAATACTAAATTCATTTCATGTGTCGTACAAAATTGTAATTGTTGCGTTCTTTTGTAAATTTGACGAATGACTGGCTTTTGGTCGATTTCGCAAAGTGTATGAAATTTTATAGAAACTAAGTATGATTAAATATACTGTAGGTAGGCTTAGGAACATGCTGCCCTCTTTTACACACACACACACACACACACACACACACACACACACACACAGTTTATCTACCAACCTATTTTTATTGTATGGAAGGATGGAGAGCTGGGTTTGCTGTGCGCCGACTGCCGTCACCGGGAATCTAACCCGGGCCCGGTGGATTCGTAGTCAGCAATGCTAACAACTACATATTGTTTCTCACATGTCACATTTAATGGCAAGTCATCCAAAAACAAGCTTTTTCCGAACGGGGTCCCTCAAGGCTCTGTTCTCTCACCAACACTCTTCAACTTATACATGCATGACATTCCAACAACCATAGATAACAAGCTTACCTTATCATAATATGCAGATGATATCACTCTAACATCCACCCACAACAACATCGACACCGCTACAAATAACCTACAAACATACATAAACAATATACAAGACTGGCTCACACACAATAGACTCAAAGTAGCGCCCACAAAATCAACCATCACCTTGCTTACAAGCAACACAAAAGAACACCAGGTAATTCCACAGCTTACACTAAACAACATCAACATTCCACACACTCACAGAACCAAAATACTTGGTGTCACATACAACACATCATTATCTTTTGCAAACCACATTCAGGACATTAAAACCAAATGTACGTCAAGACTTAACACGCTTAGGGTACTAACAGGCACAAACTTTGGACACCAGCAGGAAACAACATCACTCATATACAAACAATATATTCGCTCAGTTATGGACTATGCTAGCCCATGCTGGGCACCCATTATCTCAAACACACACATAAACACCTTACAAACAATACAAAACAACGCACTTCGTATCATTACAGGATGCACTCAAACAACACCAATAGAACACCTGCACACAGAAACAAAAATACTAAAAGTTAGGGAACATTTAGACATGAGGGGAACACAATTCATGGCAGCAGCGACAACTAACCCACAACACCCTTGCCACTACATGTACAATCATGCACCAACACCTCGCACCATTAAGGTAACACCAGAGAGATATTATAACGAAATACTCCATTCCATACCATGCCCCACAGACATCACACAGTACAGAAAACACATACACACACATCTAACCCACAAAGCACTGACACGACTCGGTCCGAATGCGGTCCTAGGTGCGAAGCCGCCACCCATTAACAGGTCAGAGATCAGCCTGAGCAGATCGGATCGAGTTAACTTAGCACGATTCCGATGTGGACATCACCCAAACTTACGGACATATAAACACAGACTAGACAACTCCATAGACGACACCTGCCACCTGTGCCAAGACACACCACAAACAATTGAACACATTATGACGGACTGTACCGCTCTACCACAACAACGAACACAACACAACATCACTAGTGCGCTGAACCTCTGGTCCACTCCGGAGAGGGCGATCGGTTACCTGCGTGCCGCCGGCTTGCTCGATCAGGGTGGGCTGATCGGCTAAACAACAACAACTACATATATACGTGTGGTGTGTGTGTGTGTTCGCGCGCGCGGAAAGCCCAGATAGTCTTTTAGGAAGATTATTATTTTAGTGTTTTTTAAGTGTAAACAGAGAACGTCTCAAATAGTGATGTAGGTCACATCTGCATCCGCATCCGCATCCGCGGAACATCCGCACATTTTCTCGCATCCGCACCCGCATCCGCACTTTGGACTGCGGATGTCGTGCGGATGTGGACCGTTGAGATAAAATGTCATTAATAAGCGGAAATTATCAAATTCTACTATATTAACAGAACTAGTTCATTGTGCGCAAAAGTGATGCAAGCGACAAGACGAGAGACTGTTCTTGTATGAAGTTACTCTCTTGCAACCTACTTAGATCCACGTTACAAAGCTAAGTTATTTCACCTAGTACATTAGAACGAGTTAAATCATCACTTGGCAAAGCAGTTGAAGAGCTTCAATCTCTTGAATCTGTCGCTTCGCCACCCACCAAAAGAATAAAAGTTTCAGTGACAGAACCAACACCTTCAACAAGCAAATCTATCACAGAATCTGTCTCTCAGTTTCTTGAGTCAAGCAGCAATGACGAGACCTACGCGATGTCAAAAGATGTAGTAAAAATGATCGAGAGCTATCACCAAGAAAAACGCCTGGCTGCATGTGACAATCCTATTAGTTGGTGGAAAAATACGCAGAATATCTATCCATACTTGAGTAAACTTGCAAGGAAACATTTAGCCTGTCCTCCAACAAACGTACCAAGCGAGAGATTATTTAGCAGTGCTGGATTAATATATGATGAAAAGAGAAACAGACTGGCAGCAGAAAAGGCAGAAAAATTAATGTTCCTTAAGCATAACCTTCCTATAATTAAGTTTGAACATTAAACGATGAACATCTTAGTTTACTTTATTTTAATTACTCATTTATAAATATGCCTAATAAAACTTTAAACTTAATATAAATAGTTATCAAGCTAATTAAAGATCTCTTTCTATAAGGGTGGAGGTTGGGGAAAGAGGTCGGTGGGGTGCATTTGAGTTGGGTTCACGTCCCGTATCCTGGTAACACAATTATGGTTTCTAATTGTGGCTGAAACTCAACAAAATATAACGAATTTATTTGCAGACGAATTCACTAATTGATTTCTATATTAGTTAGATGCTTGATATTATTTTATATGTTCAGAGAAAAGTACAGCAAATATTGTACAATTAATCAATTATACAACATTATAGCTACAGCTCTCTCTATATAATGACTTATTATATACGTTAAACACAACAAATCTCGAATATATCCTAAAAAATAACGAAAATGTAGACATCCGCATCCGCGGATGTTGAAATCAAACATCCTCATCCGCATCCGCATCCGCGGATGTGAAAAAAATGACATCCGCTACATCACTAGTCTCAAATCGCTTCCTCATAACTGGAGGTGTGTTTGTGTTTTAAGATTGCTCAACCTGCTTCGTGACGTCAAAGGTCATGTGACCGAGGGGATTTATAATTTTCGTTGGATCCGAACCTATGTTCATTATATCATCTGAATACAAAAGACGGTACCCGATCCAACCACAACACAAACCCACTGTTGGTTGGTCACTGTCGTATATGGCCAGTGTTGTAACGCCGTTTCCCGTCGAACAACGAATTTAAGCGACATTGGCTGTGGATAGCAGTTAGATGGGGGACCATCCTCCGCGTCCAGATTAAGTAGCGACAAGTGGTTCGGAGCCCACGTAAAGTTGTAGGCCCCCTTCATGATATGACTTTAGATGTTGTGTATGTGGTTAAACAACCCCAATATTACATTCTAATATCGCTTAACTTCGGTGATCTCACGGGTAGCGATGTGTGAAGTAGCTACTACGTAACCCTCATAATTGGACGGTTCAATTTTATCTGCAGGTAATCTGTGTAGTAGAACTTAAGGTCTCATTGTAACGCTTCGTACGTAACTACAGTTATGTCTGAAGCGTTACTGCACACTCAATGAACGCGTAACAGTGATCTACTGTGTATATACACATAGATTATTTGGGAGGGAGGGGGTGGAGAGGTGGGTTAAGAAGTTTGAAATTTTTGGCTTTCAACCTTTCAATTTTTCCCTTATTGAATCATTAAACATAAACAAATAATGAAGTTAGATTAAATTAGATTATGTAAGGTTAAATTTAGCATAGATTAGGCTGAGGTGATGTTTGGTGAAGTTAATTTATTAGAGCATCACAAGAATACGCCGTTGACGGCATATTTAACTCTTTATGCCCTGAATTTTTTGTAGGGTTAAGTTATGATTATGAATGCGTGTATTTGAATGGTCACCAATATGTACCGTCGTCCTTTTAGGGTTAAAAATAAGTTTAATTTTTCTTTATAATTTTTTTTTGCAAAAAAGTTTAGTTTTGGAACCGACATTTATGGAGTGTATTTTTAATATGGGTATTTTAGATTTACAGATAATATTAACTCGCTACTCGACAGTAATTTATATAGTATAGTATATATACTCGCTTTTTACCTTCAAGCCAGGGAGAAGCTATAAGGTATGTCCCTGCATATATATATATATATATATATATATATATATAAACAATATCCTAGATGCACTTGAAGGCAATGAAAACTATGATGTCATATACAAAGATTTTGCTAAAGCTTTCGACAAATGCGATCATGGCATAATAGCACATAACATGAAACATATGGGAATAACAGGCAAATGGGTAAATGGATCTACAATTTCCTCAGAAATCGACTACAGGTAGTCAAAATTCAATGTGTATCATCATCAGAATCAGAAATACGCAGCTCAGTACCACAAGGTACAGTGCTGGCCCCACTCCTGTTCATTATCATGCTAACATACATAGACAGTGGAGTACGCGAGTAAACAGCAACAGTATAGTAACATCATTTGCGGACGATACAAAGATTAGCAGAAAAATCAGCGATGCAAACGAAGTAAAGGCTTTGCAGAGTGACACAAACAAAATATACAAATGGTCAGAAGACAACACTATAACATTTAACACCGAGAAATTTCAGCTCTTGAGATATGGTAGAAATGAGGAACTTGAAAAGACTGCATATTATGCTCCAGATAGGCAAGAAATTCGGAGAAGCACGAAAGCGGTCGACTTGGGGGTAATATGACAGATGATGCCAAATTCAAAACACAAAATCGGATAGCAATAAACAAAGCAAAAAGAGTCGCGGGACAGGTACTACGAACATTCAAAAGGAGGATACAAGACAGTAATGATTCCCCTGCTGAGAACACTGATCATACCAACACTTGAATACTGCTCAGTTTTGACGTCCCCATATAAAAAGGAAGAAATTAATGAACTAGAAGAAACGCAGAGACATTTCACAGCCAAGATTGATGGCTGCAAAGAACTCAACTACTGGGAAAGACTACGCAAACTAAATCTGTACTCCCTGGAAAGAAGAGGAGAGAGGTATACCATAATCTACATATGGAAAATTATCGAAAAACTGGTACCAAACCTCAAACAAAACCCAATTACCATCCGACAGGAGACATCCTCAACTCTGAAGGAAAATAGCTTGACTGTCAGGGGCCCAAGAATTTTCAACCAACTTCCAAAGGACCTTAGAAACATTACAAGGGTCAAAGTTGAAGTCTTCAAGAGAAGACTAGATGCCTGGCTCAGAACAGTCCCAGATGAGCCGGGTGTACCTGGCTATGTGCAGTGGAGAGCGCAAGAAAGCAACTCGCTCCTCCACCAAGCCAGGACTAGAGGCGGGGCCACCAGCTTGACTTTCGTTTGAAGAAAGACAGACGCACGGAACCCAAACAAGGTTAACAAGGTATATATATATATGATGCAAGCCACAAGGGAAAACAAAAAATGATTCCTAGTCCTTTTCTGTATTTAACAGTACACCTCGTCAGAGAATGACATTCCCTGACAAGGTGTACTGTTGAATGCACGAAAGGCCTGGGAATAATGTTTTCCTTTTTACTTGTGGCTTTGCATCATTCATTCATTCCACGTGTTTAAATGAAATATATATATATATATGCAGTAAAATCACAGAATAACACGTGATCTTATTAATAAGCAAACAACCACAGGGAAAAGGAAAAAGAAACAACGAAATCCGAGCGCTTTCGTGATATAGTCACATCTTCAAGGACGAGAAAGAAATAGCTATTTCTTTCTTGGCCTTGAAGATGTGAATATATCACGAAAGCGTTCGGATTTCGTTGTTTCTTTTTACTTTTCCCTGTGGTTGTTTGCTTATATATATATATATATATATATATATATATGTGTTTGCTGTTGTTGGCGGTTACACGTGTTTCGATCGAAGTCCGAATAAAAGCGGTATTACAGTAAAAATCCTGCAGTTAATCAGTTTTAAACGGTGCCGATATTGTGAGTTAATTGATAGTGCATAGCGGTATTTCTTTTTAAAAAAGTAAAAATCGCGGCGTATACCAAAAAAGTAAATAAAACAAAGTGAATTAATATATACAGCATTTGTTTTTTTTCCGAGTCTCTTTGTGAGGAAAGTTTTGTTTTTGAAGTGCCCGCAAATATCCCCCCATTATCCCCCGCAGCCACAGTCGAGAGGACCAATCAGTGAGAAGTATACAGCGTGCCACATCCCCTCCCCTGGAGTAACGGAAAATTCTTTCCCTCACACAGCTTGAGTCATCCCCCACCCAATACCTCCCATAATACCCCCTTTTTGAGTCACTTCACCAACATGGAAATTAATGCATACCTGCAACTCTGTGGTATCTGTAAAGACTGCAACAGATGAGACAGAGGCGATGAGGTGCGATTTTTGTCAGCTACTTTTTGATTTTAAATGCCTAGAATGGGGAGATGAAAAAATCTCCCTTATAACGAACGCAAAGCAGTTTAATGGGATAAAAATTTTCTGCGAAACTGCTTGACCGAATTAAACTCTTTTACGGTATTTAAAGCAGAAAGAGACTACGAGAAGAGAATGAAAGAGGAAAGTGGAAACAAAGAACAGTGGAAAACGGAAGAAACGGAGAAAGGCGAAATAGAAAAATTCAAATACCGTCACAAAACGAGGCCGAAAACACACAGGCGACAAAGAGTGTAAAGACAACACACAGCATAAGGGCAACGAAGGACACAAACACAACTAGCACAAATAGCACAAATAGGACAAGACAAGAGGGCAGTCAAGTAAACGAAGTAAAACTGTCCCCCAATAAGGAGCAAAAAACAAAAGCCAAGAGTAAATATGGGGAAGGAATTATATGCAGGTATTATATAAAAGATAATTGCAGATTTAAAAGAGGACAATGTATATATGAACATCCCCCAATATGCAATTTCTTCTATAATAATGGTCATTGTAAATTTGGAGACGGATGTAAATTCTACCACCCGGACATTTGCAGAACTTACGCAAAATATGGAACCTGCAAATTCGGGAAAAATGCTACTATCAACATCTCCCGACGGACTCAACGAACAAAGGAAAAAGTTTAAATGACAATAAATAACAATAACAACAATAGGAAACACAATAAGCGAACAAAAATTTTTTCAACATCTCAGACACCTTACGAATGCTAAATGTCATCCACATGCAGTTGACACAGCTGGAAACCCCCGAGCCAAATCGCTACCGGGCAAGAAGCTACCAATACAAGTAGGAGGAAACGGATCTCTTTCGGAGGATCATAGAGCAACGAATCAAGCGATATCGAAGGAAAACGAACTTGAAATGCACAAGGGGCAACGAAAAACAGAGAACATAAAAATTGTCCTGGCTAATATTCAAGGAATAAGACCAAACCAATCACTCAATAAGGTTTCGTACCTGAAAGGATTTATGGACGAAACAAGGGCGGACATCGCATGCCTCACAGAAACTCATCTTAAAGATTGCCAAGGAAATTGTGAAAACTGCGAACATTGTATTGATAAGAAAGAGATAAATATAGAGGGCTTCAACTTACTAAGAGCGGATAGAACGACGAGACGGAAAGGTGGCTGTGCTATATATGTACAGGAAGGTCATATGACAGAGACGATAATAAGTAAATCAAACAGCTATGTGGAACTCCTAGCAGTGAAAATAGAAAAACTAAACTTGATAGTAATAGTCATCTATAGACCTCCAAGCACCCCAACCGAAAAATTCTCGGAGGCCATTGATGACATTAGAAAGCTAATAAAGGCCATAAACCCTCCATCCCCCAATATAATGATCTGCGGAGACTTTAACTTCCCATTTATAAAATACAAAAAGGTGAATAGGAATATATATATTCACCAGGACAAGGGGGGCACAAGAGAAGATCAGGAACAAGCAAAAATGTTGATGGCTCTCACAAATGAGTTTATGCTGACACAGGAGATAACAGAAAATACCAGAAAAAATAACTGCCTGGATCTGGTATTCACGAATAACACGAACTTGATTGCTGATATAAAAATAACCCCAACCATTATCTCAGACCACAACTTAATCGAGATATCAACAAATATGACGCAGCATTAGAAGACAATACACATATTGTGGAAAGAAGTAAATTCGGGGCCTTTAACTTAAACTCGAAGACTATAAATTGGGAAGCAATCAGATCGCACATGGCCCAAATAGAATGGAGAACAATTTTCGAGAATAAAACAACTGAAGAAATGCTAACAACCTTGGAGAAAAAACGCTGAGAATTTTAGAAAAATATGCTCCGAAATCACAGCCAAAAGGAAAGAGGAGCTGGCTAGAAAGGCAAAAGAGAAGACTATTCCGCAAAAGAAAGAGAGTGGAGGCGAAGTTAGGAAACTGCGGAGATAATGACAGGAAAGCAAAAAAAAAAACTGGAGGGTATCGATAGGGAAATACAAGCCCTGATTAAGGACCATACAGAGAGGGAAGAGGAAAAGGCGGTAGAAGCAATAAAGGAAAATCCAAAATACTTCTATAGCTATGCAAAAAGGAAAACAAAAACGCGCGCCGCTATTGGGCCCTTAAGGACGGGAAATAATGAACTAACCGACGATCCAAAAGAAATATCTGATACATTGAGAGCTCAATATGAATCAGTTTTCAGTACCCCAAAAAGTGACAAAGCGATACCTGACATAAATGCATTCTTTGAAGAGGAATTGCAAGGAGAGTATATAACAGACTTTGTTTACACCAGAAGATGTAGCGAGAGCTATAGGACAAATGAAACTACATTCAGCTGCAGGTCCGGACAATTGGAACGCATTATTGATTAAAAACTGTAAAAATGAAATAGCTACACCTTTATACTGGATATGGAGAAGATCCCTAGACACTGGGGAAATACCGAGCATCTTGAAAAGAGCAAACATTGTCCCTATATATAAAGGAGGGGACAGATCTCAAGCAAAGAACTATAGACCAGTGTCATTGACGTCCCACCTCACCAAAGTATTTGAAAGAATAGTTAGAGAGAAAATTTATGATTTCCTGGAGACACGGGAAAGATTCAACGAAAATCAGCATGGATTCCGATCAGGTAGATCATGCCTATCACAACTAATAGAGCACTACAACAATATCCTAGATGCATTGGAAGGCAATGACAACTACGATGTTATATACACAGATTTTGCTAAAGCTTTCGATAAATGTGACCATGGTATAATAGCACATAAAATTAAAGACATGGGAATAACAGGCAAAGTGGGAAAATGGATCTACAACTTCCTTAGTGATCGTCTGCAGGTCGTCAAAATTCAAGGTATATCATCATCAGAATCGGAAGTACGCAGCTCAGTACCACAAGGGACAGTACTGGCCCCACTCCTGTTCATTATCATGCTAACAGACATAGACAGCGGAGTAAACAGCAATAGTATAGTAACATCCTTTGCAGACGATACAAAGATCAGCAGAAAAATCAGCGATGTACATGACGTGGAGGCCTTGCAGAGGGACACGAACAAAATATACAAATGGTCAGAAGACAACAACATGTCATTCAACGCCGAGAAATTTCAGCTCTTGAGATATGGTAGAAAAGAAGAACTTAAACAGACTGCATATTATGCTCCAGATAGACAGGAAATTCAGAGAAGCATGAAAGCGATTGATCTCGGGATAATAATGACAGATGATGCGAAATTCGAAACACAAAATCAGATAGCGATAAAAAAGCAAAAAGAGTCGCCGGACAGGTTCTAAGAACGTTCAAGAGAAGGGACAGGACAGTAATGATTCCCCTGCTAAAAACACTGATTATACCAAAACTTGAATACTGCTCAGTTTTGACGTCCCCATATAAAAAGGAAGAAACTAATAAACTAGAAGAAACGCAAAGGCATTTCACAGCCAAGATTGATGGCTGCAAAGAACTCAACTACTGGGAAAGACTACGTAAACTAAATCTGTACTCACTGGAAAGAAGAAGAGAGAGGTACATCATAATCTACATATGGAAAATGATCGAAAAACTGGTACCAAACCTAAAACTAAACCCAATTACCATTCAAACAACACTGGAAAATAGGAAAGGCAGAATGTGTAGTGTTCCCAAATTAAAGGCCGACAAGGGACCTCCTCAACCCTGAAGGAAAATAGCTTGGTTGTCAGGGGGCCAAGACTTTTCAACCAGCTTCCTAAGGACCTCAGAAACGTAACGGGGGAGAGCACAAGAAAGCAACTCGCTCCTCCATCAAGCCAGACCTAGAGGCGGGGCCACCAGCTTGACCTCCGTGTGAAGAGAGACCAACGCACGAAACAAAAGGTTCATAAGGTATATGCGCCTCGGTGGTGTAGTGGTTAGCGTCGCTGACTACGAATCCATCGGCCCCGGGATCGAGATCCGGTGATGGCAGCCGGCGCGCAGCAAAACCCAGCTGTCCATCCTTCCACACAATAAAGAAAGTGGTTGGTAGATAAATGGGTACCCGAGGTGGCCTAATGGTTAAGACGCTGGGCTGATGGTGGGGCGTGGTTCGGATTCCAGGTTAAACTGTAGGTCGAGGGTGGTGTGAAAAGCTTGACCTTCGTCAAATGAACAATTCGGGCGGAAGCTAACCAAATGTTACCAAAGTTTTATATATATATATATATATATATATATATATATCAACGTAAAGAACGACGCTTGTATAGGAGAATAATCCGCGCAAGATGAGGAGGGAGAACGAAACAAATGAAAAAATGAGGTAACCACCCGGGAATCGAACCCGGGATCTTCCGATTGCCGGTCAGATATGATAACCATTACACCATAGGCCTCACCAAATCAAATGCCGTAATTCTCCTACATACGCGCAGAAACCAATGCCCCAAGGGGGCACCTCCCGCATGTCGTACATTATATACATTTACCTGCAAACACGCAGTATAATTAACGTAAAGAACGACGCTTGTATAGGAGAATATTCCGCGCAAGATGAGGAGGGAGAACGAAACAAATGAAAAATGAGGTAACCACCCGGGAATCGAACCCGGGATCTTCCGATTGCCGGTCAGATATCGGAAGGTCCTGGGTTCGATTCCCGGGCGGTCACCTCATTTTTCATTTGTTCGTTATTTCTCTTCCTCGTGTGCAGAACACTCCTCTATACTTATGTCGTTTCTATACATTAATATACTGCGTGATCATTGCAGTTATATATATATATTATATATATACACACACACGAGGATGTGATTAGACGAACGCGCTTGAGCACTATTTAGTGTTTTCTTTTTCCTTCGTGGTTAGTTTCATCATAAATATTATTCACATGTTACTTTCCTGAAATATTTTTCATATATATATAGATCAGAAGGTCCTAAAGAATAGATTAAAAAATTATGGAAAAATGATTGCTCATAACCTTTGAAAATTTAATTGAGCCCGGGTAGTTTTTGCTTGTTACGTATTTTCTTTTTTTTTTCCTTTTATCCGATTTTCTTAATTTCTACGCCTTTGGTCATACTTACTTAACTGCACCCACTGTGAGATCTTATATTACTGTACAAGAATTTATTCTTAAAAAATAATAGTTAGCCATGAAAAATATTAACTTTATTTTTCCTTTCCATTTTACTAAGTCAATAAAAGTTGAAAAAAATAATTCAACACAATCTTATGATGAAGATTTTAAAATGATTAAATAGTATTCTTTAAAAACAAACTTTGTTCACTTCATCAAAAATAAAGCATCAGCTTTACATACCAATGTTTTGCTTTGATGAAATAAGGATTTTATTTATGGGTTGTTATACTCGTATCTTTTTGTATCTAAAGATACGAGTATTGTTAGTGTGTGAAACACCGCGTCATATTGTATGAGCAAAGTTTAATT
Source organism: Bathynomus jamesi (assembly GCA_023014485.1). NCBI lineage: Eukaryota > Metazoa > Arthropoda > Malacostraca > Isopoda > Cirolanidae > Bathynomus > Bathynomus jamesi. The sequence goes on along the minus strand of JAJOZX010007248.1, from coordinate 83,777 downwards.
AACTTTAATCGTGTTTAGTTGTTGGTTTTGTGGGTAACGAGTGCATAAAAGTAGAACGGGTTGAAGTGTGATTAAGATTTGTAAGAAATTACCGTGATGACGTAATAGTCCAGGCAATCTACAGTAGAGCAAAAATAGCTTCAACCTGGGCAAAATTGCTTCAGAAGCTTTCTAAACTGTTTCCAGCTCAGGAACCATTGCAGAATAACATATCCAAAATCCGACAAAATTGGACCCCGGGAACACCCCAAAAATGAAATTCAAAATGGCGGACTGGCAGTTTCCTACGAAATAAATAAATTTAATTTCGCTTTGTAGAGAGAGTTATGACGTTTTTCTTGATCAGTAAAATGTTTTAAAACACATTTTCGTTTCTAAATTAACCTATATGACACTAAAAATTGTATTAGGCGGCTAGTATTAAACTATGACGTCACGTAATGTAAATAAAATATACTGTATGGAGTGTATGTGAGAATGGACTGCTACATCTTTATAAACTTATATTATATACAACTCTTTAATTCCTACTACCCACTATCAAATCTGCGTATTTGTGCTTGTCATTTTTTTAAAACTGTTATTATGTACTCCTTTTAAATACTGCAACACAGTTTATTAATTTGTGTTTTCTGTTTCAGACTGACTCGGTGTACGGCTGACTCGGTGTGCGTCCGCCTTCAAGAATGCAGACCCCTGAAGAATTGTGCGTGATTTGTAAGGAGAAATTGGACAGCGGACAGGAAGTGGTTCACATCTCGCAAAAAGGAGCAGATGGTATAAATGCATCCAGCCGCAGCCGTGGAAGCGATGTTGTTGCAACAGCTGGCATAAGTGTTCACGTTGTATGTAGGAAAAGGTTTACGGATAAAAAGACCATTGAAATAAAGAAGCGACAGACCGCAGCCGAGGCAATACCAAGGAAAAGTGCTCGTTTTCATGAATACGCATTTTCCAGTGCTACTCACTGTTTGTTTTGTAATACCTTTGTGGACTTTTTTTCCAAACACAAACCAAAATCAGAGCATGTCAAAATAAGAACTACAGAGTTCTCCGAAACCATAAAAAGGTGCTGTGAAAGCCGCTGCGATGAATGGTCGTTTAATGTAAAAGGCCGTCTGGAGTATTATCTTCGTGATCTTCCTGCTGCAGACTGTGTCTACCATCACACCTGCAGCGTAAATTTTCGAAGTGGAAAAAACATTCCTCGCGCATACTCCTCCGACGATCATGATTCGAAGAAAGGGAGACCAACTAATGAAGAGCAACACCAAGCATTCCTTCAGACCTGTGCTTACCTGGAAGAGAATGATGATGAACAACTGTTGATTGGAGACCTAATTTCCAAAATGGAGGAATATCTTCAAGGAAGTCAGAGCTCTGTCTACGAACGCAGGCACATGAAGAGAAAGCTTTTAGAACGTTACGGAGACAAGATCATAATATCAGGTGAAAGTGGAAAGGCAGATGTAGTAACACTATGAGAGACAGCTAATGAAATTCTTATAGATTATCACAAAAAGTCGAAAGAATGTGATATAGATATAGAGCTACAGAAGATTTACCTAGTAGAAGCTGCTGCAAAAATAATCAGAAGTGATATCAAGTCTGTCGACTCGCCTAGAAAAGATGTGTATCCATCTCCAAATGACATCACTGCAGAAAGTGCTCTTGATTACATTCCCAACAGTCTGAAATTGCTATTATCAAAAGCATTTGCGGGACAGGATGCTTCAAGAAAAATAGGTGCAATTGGCTTTTAGGAAAAAAAAACCCGGTGGAAAAAATCCCCCGGCGGAAAAAATCCAACAAGGAAAAAATCCCCCCGGAAAATATCCCCCGGAGGAAAAAATCCCCCAGCTGAACAGAAATGAAGGCTAATAATTTGAATAATAACGTAGGTGTGCATTCGTTCGTTCTTATCCCAAATAGTTTACATATTTCGTTCGTTCGTTCGCTCTTTCTGGAATTTTCAATAGTTTACTTGAGATTTTACTTAAGACTTTACTTTAGTGTTGTCGTACCCATCATGGAGTTCATAAGATCTAATAAAGGTGGCTTAAAGTTGTGCTTTGAAGGCCATGTATACGTTAAACAGAAAGAGTTAGCAAACAATGTTGTGTCCTTCGAATGTGTTAAACGCCGTGCTAATTCACAGTGCAAAGCCAGAATTAAAGTGAAAGATAGTGAAATTGTTCAAAGAGTTAATGATCATACACATGCTCCAGATGCAAGTAGCGTTCTAAAATTAAAGGCTTTAGACAACATGAAGGAGAAAGCAAAAGGTACACACGACACTCCTGGGCAGATAGTTTCACAAGAAGTGGAGATGATGGAGGAAGGAGCAGCCGCAAGTCTTCCAACAATAAAGCATTTAAAAAGAAATTTAAGGCAGTGTAGACAAAGAAGTATGAAATCATTTCCATTACCGCTTGATACAGAACACTTAATTATTCCTGACGAGTTCAAATATACAAAGAAAAATGAAGACTTTTTATTGTTTGACTCTGGCCCATTAGGCCCCAGACTTCTGATTTTTGGTTCAAATAATAATTTGTCCCATCTAGAAAATAACAAAGACTGGTATATGGATGGCACTTTCGGTGTGACTCCTTCATTGTTTTCACAGGTATATACTATACATACATTTATTAATAGGCGAGCAACTCCATGCATTTATGCTCTTTTACCTAATAAAACTGAAGCTACCTACAAAATGTTACTTGAAAAATTAAAAATTTTGAATGGAAATTTGAACCCCTCGAGCATTATGGTTGATTTTGAAAAGGCAATGCATAAGAGTATAAAAAATGCTTTTCCTGATACTAATTTAAAAGGATGTTTTTTTCATTTATGTCAAAATATCTACCGAAAAATTCAAGGGGCAGGCCTTTCGCACTTATATATGAATGACACAAACTTTTCTTTAAAAATGCGTATGATTTCAGCTTTAGCTTTTTGCCCACCAGATAAAGTGATTGAAGCTTTTGAAAAACTTTCTGAGGATTTTCCTGAAGAAGCTTATTGTATTTTGGATTATTTCGAGGACACCTACATTGGCAGACCCAATAGGAGAAGCAGGAGACTTCCAATGTTTGACATCAACATTTGGAATATGTATGCAAGAGCTCAGAATGAGCTTCCCAGAACCAACAATGCCGTCGAAGGTTGGCACAGGAGCTTTGCATCAAATATTGGATGTTTCCATCCAAATATTTGGGTTTTTCTAAGATGTTTGCAAAAAGAGCAAGCATTGCAAGAAACTTACACAGTACAGGATTGTGCTGGTCACCCCTCGCAAGACCAGAAGAAAAAATACAAAAATGTAACAGCTCGCATTCAAAATATTATCAACAAATGCGAAGAATATTCAATTTTAGATTATCTTAAGGGTATAGCTTATAACTTAACATTTTGAGATATTAAACTATTTTCCCTAAAATACAAGTCAAACTTTTAACTTTTTTTTTTTTTTTTTTTTTTATTTTGTAAAAAATAAATTTATCCTGCATTTATTTATTTATTTATCCTTCTGGGGGATTTTTTCCTCCGGGGGTTTGTTTCCGGGGGATTTTTTCCTTGTTGGATTTTTTCCGCCGGGGGATTTTTTCCACCGGGTTTTTTTTTCCTGATCCCGTGCAATTGGGCAGAGCATTATGCAAGCAACCCGTCCTAGAGGATTACTATGTCCACTACAGATCGGTTTGTCGGTTCAGCTACACCACAACTTTAGGTCAAGGTACCTTATTGACGTTCTCCATCAGCTGGGTTACTGTTCGTCGTATGCAGAAGTAACAAGATTCGAAAGAAACGCGGCGCTGGCAAGTGGGTCTGGCTCTTTTACTGTTGATGAAAACACTGCAGTCCTTCTAGCAGCTGATAACGTCGATCATGATGTCTGCACTTTGGATGGGAAGAATACCTTTCATGGAATGGGTATGATGAACAGCACAAGGAAATGAGGGGAAGTAGACAAATCAGGGACAGTAATGACATGAAGAAAGTACTTGAACGTCTGGAATCCTTATCCCCATTCCATTCTACCTCGGGTCTCTGCAACATTGTAACAGGGCTAACTGCTGATCCTGGAGTTAACGTTCATCAATTGCATTTAATCGGTACGAACATTGTCGTAAAAATGATTGGGAAACAAGCCTTTACATATTCTGCCAAAAGATCTGACGAAGTGAAAACACTAGGATCTGCTTCTGCCGTTGTGATCACTGATGCTTATATTACGTCTTCCAACAAGAAGATTATTCCAACAAGATTATTATTCCCTCAAATTATGAGGGAACGATCTGAGATGGGCTCTATTTACACTTAAAAATACTAGAATGATTTTTTACCAAAGCCTTGCAAAATGTGAGCTCTTGAGATTAAAGTGCAAAGAGGAGGAGACCTAATATATATATATATATATATATATATATATATATATGATGAATAAAAACCACGAAGGGAAAAGAAACACAAAGTAGTGATGTAGGTCACATCCGCATCCGCATCCGCGGAACATCCGCACATTTTCTCGCATCCGCATCCGCATCCGCACTTTGGACTGCGGATGTCGTGCGGATGTGGACCGTTGAGATAAAATGTCATTAATAAGCGGAAATTATCAAATTCTACTATATTAATAGAACTAGTTCATTGTGCGCAAAAGTGATGCAAGCGACAAGACGAGAGGCTGTTCTTGTATTAAGTTACTCTCTTGCAACCTACTTAGATCCACGTTACAAAGCTAAGTTATTTTCACCTAGTACATTAGAACGAGTTAAATCATCACTTGGCAAAGCAGTTGAAGAGCTTCAATCTCTTGAATCTGTCGCTTCGCCACCCACCAAAAGAATAAAAGTTCAGTGACAGAACCAACACCTTCAACAAGCAAATCTATCACAGAATCTGTCTCTCAGTTTCTTGAGTCAAGCAGCAATGACGAGACCTACGCGATGTCAAAAGATGTAGTAAAAATGATCGAGAGCTATCACCAAGAAAAACGCCTGGCTGCATGTGACAATCCTATTAGTTGGTGGAAAAATACGCAGAATATCTATCCATACTTGAGTAAACTTGCAAGGAAACATTTAGCCTGTCCTCCAACAAACGTACCAAGCGAGAGATTATTTAGCAGTGCTGGATTAATATATGATGAAAAGAGAAACAGACTGGCAGCAGAAAAGGCAGAAAAATTAATGTTCCTTAAGCATAACCTTCCTATAATTAAGTTTGAACATTAAACGATGAACATCTTAGTTTACTTTATTTTAATTACTCATTTATAAATATGCCTAATAAAACTTTAAACTTAATATAAATAGTTATCAAGCTAATTAAAGATCTTCTATAAGGGTGGAGGTTGGGGAAAGAGGTCGGTGGGTGCATTTGAGTTGGGTTCACGTCCCGCATCCTGGTAACACAATTATGGTTTCTAATTGTGGCTGAAACTCAACAAAATATAACGAATTTATTTGCAGACGAATTCACTAATTGATTTCTATATTAGTTAGATGCTTGATATTATTTTATATGTTTAGAGAAAAGTACAGCAATTATTGTACAATTAATCAATTATACTACATTATAGCTACAGCTCTCTCTATATAATAACTTATTATATACGTTAAACACAACAAATCTCGAATATATCCTAAAAAATAACGAAAATGTAGACATCCGCATCCGCATCCGCGGATGTTGAAATCAAACATCCTCATCCGCATCCGCATCCGCGGATGTGAAAAAAATGACATCACTAATAGTAAGTATAGAAAAAATTGTGGGAGGAGCAAACACATTTGTATGGGAAAATGACACTTTTAGCACTTTGGCCGAAATTCAGTATAAATTCAAATGGCTTGTTTATGAAACAGGTCACAAAAGAATAAAGAAATAAAAATAACTATAAATATAAATTGAGAAAAAAAAAAAAAATTACAAAATAATGCCTTACTGATATACTTATATGTCACAGCCTAAATAACCATAAAGAAATAAACCAACAGATAAAAAACCAAAATTGTAAGTGGAGTCTACAAATTCAAGCTCAAAAGGAAAGTTTACAATCAATTTAATAGATGATGCCAAATTGATATATATGTCACAAAGAAATAAAGAAATAAACCAAAAAAAAAATAATAATAATAATAAATTGAAAAATAAATTTTAAGAGAGGCACACCAATTTATAAGAGAAAAATTACCAAAGGTTTTTTAGTTATTGTCTGAATCATGCATACTATGGTCACAAACGAATAAAAAGTACAAGTAAATATAAATTGGAAAACAAAATGATACCTAGATGATATATAAAGAACTATAAAAATATATACAACATATATAAGGAATATATACGAAATATAAACGCAATATATAAAGAATATATATATATATATATATGCATAAGGGAAAAATTACCAAAGGTTTTTATAATTATTGTCTGAAAAATCGGTAGGTCACAAAAGAATAAAGAAATAAAAATAAATATAAATTGGAAAAATTACAAATAATACAACTACACATGTATACCCGCATAACCAAATATATATACATATACATACACATATACATACACACATATATATATATATATATATATATATATATTTATATATATACAGTATATATATATATATATATATATATATATATATATATATATATATATATATATATATAATTTAACTGCAATGACCACGCACATACACATACATACATACACATACACGCATACAGCAATAAATTGAAAAATAAAATTGTAAGAGAAACATACAGATTTATAAGGAAACAGAGACAAAAACAAATTTTTACCACAGATTTAGCATCCTGCCCTTTTTGTTTAAATCCATACAAATGTGTTTGCTCCTCCCACAATTTTTTCTATACTTACTCTATGTATATATAGTACAGTATATATAATATATATATATATATATATGTGTGTGTGTGTGTGTATATATTTATATATGTTTATTTTTGTAACCTATATATTGCCTTGAACGATCCTTTCACTCCAGTGTTCCTGAGGATGTCATTAGACGAAAGCGCTTGAGCACCACTTTGTGTTTCTTTTCCCTTCGTGGTTTTATTCATCATAAATATTTTTCACGTGTCACTTTCGTGAAATAATTTTTCATATAGTGAACACCACGCGTTCCTTCGCCTTGCTGTTCCCTCTATTGTCTCCGTTTGTGTCTGTGTTTTCTTCTACATTAATGAAGGGGCATGCAATTCGTATCCGACGAAAGTTTCTTACTAATTGTCTGGAGGAGCAGGTCCTTTCCAAGTCCCTCCTTCCGATTCGCCTCAGACAAATGGACGACCATCCGTTCAACAACTTTAGCAGAGTAATTTTAAAGAAACATATTGAAGTCACCAGACAAAATGAATGGTCCACCTTCAAAAATTTAGGCATTGCCATACGTAATGTTTTGACTGTTATTCCCCAACCGTGGATCCAACCTTTGTTTGATGAAATTTACAACGAGTTGCGTCGGAGAACTTCTTCACTTCGAAACATTTTGGATCGCAAAATTAAAAGTCTCATTCGAAATAGTCAGTGGAGTAAAAAAGCAAGCTCAAAATGTGTTGTGAACCTTTCTTCGAAAAACATTAGTGACGATGCAAAAAGTGCCCTTGGATTTGGTATGTCCTTTTATATTGTTAAAAAACCTACTGCTTTACAAATTTGTCATAGTCTTGCTCGTTTTGAAAAACAGTGTAACCTTCCTCAGTTTTTGGTTAACATAGTTAAAGGCCTGGTCTATGGTGCTGCGAATATTTCTTACGAAGATAACTTTCCTAAACGTTTCCGCAATAGCCTTTCACAATTAAAAAAAGATAGTGAGCTCCATATTACTAAAGCAGACAAGGCTAACACCTTAGTCATTATGGACAAAGTGGATTACATTGGAAAGATGAATGAGCTGCTTCAGGACCCCGCCACATACGTGAAACTTAGGAAGAACCCGCAGGATGATGTCATCAAATCATTCAATAGTGGCTTGAAACGCATTCTCAAAGATCATAAGGACTTAATTCCCCTTTTTTTGTCCACTTCACCTTCTCTGCCTTACCTTTATGGTCTTATTAAAACCCACAAACCGGGTAACCCTATGCGCCCTATTGTTAGCTCTGTGGGCTCTATTACCTATAAACTCTCCAAATGGCTTGTTAATGTTTTGTCCCCCATTCTTGGAACTGTCTCTGATTCACACGTAAAAAATTCCATGGATCTCACTGAAAAATTGAATAATGTTCGCATTAATACCAACGATAGATTGATCAGTTTCGACGTTTGTTCATTGTTCACAAAAGTGCCGATTGATGATATGCTTCACTTTCTCGCCCGAGAATTACATAACTATGATCTGCCATTACCTGCACACACTGTTTTGGAACTTATTAAGCTTTGTATCAAGGATTGTAAATTCACTTTCAATGGCGAGCATTATCAACAAGTTTTTGGGATGGCCATGGGCAACCCTTTGTCGCCCCTTCTCTCCAATATTTATATGGAGTTTTTGAAATTACTTACATTCCGAGAATCCTGGGGGTTGGCATCCCTTGGTTGCGGTACGTCGACGATATTTTGTGTATCTGGCCCATGAATCGTGACCTGGATGACTTCCTCCTTCAGTTAAATGACCAAGTCCCCTCCATTAAATTTACTTTAGAAGTGGAACAAGACAACTCAATCCCGTTTTTGGATGTGCGTGGTCATAGGGATAGCCCGGGTTTTAAGTTTAGTATCTATCGGAAAAAAAAAAACAATTTGTCCTACGTACACTTTTACTCTGGACATGACACCCTATTAAAAAGGCCATATTTTCCTCAATGTTTCTCCGCGCTCTTAGGATCGCCAGTCCGGAATACATCGATGCCGAATTGGAAAATATCAACGGTATTGGAAGTGAGTTGTGTTACCCATCTGCGTTCATGGAATCTTGTCTTAATAAGGCTAAACGAACCTTCTATCGTGTGAATAATAACACTCGCACCTTGTCAAAGAATATTTTAGTACTTCCATTTTTCCCGGGCTTCTTAGGCATTGCTAATGTACTTAAACTTTTGGATATCAGTGTAGTTTTTTCATATAACAATATTGTGAAAAACATCATAGTAAAAAATAGCCCTACCAATAATTTAGGCATTATCTATAAAATTGGATGTAAGCAATGTGATTCCTTTTACATAGGTCAGACGGGAAAGGATTTGCAAACGCGTGTAAAACAGCATCAATATTCCGTTAGAACGGACAGTTGTCCAGTGCCCTTTTTATCCATTTGTCAGAGTTATCCCATTGTATTGATTGGAATAATGCTTCAGTTTTGTTTCACTCTAGCAACATTGTTAATAGAAATATTCTTGAGTCGGCTATAATTCAACTTACAAATAACCTTAACATGAGTAAAGGTCTGTTTCAACTCGATCCCGTTGCTCTGAATTCCTTCAGAATGGATTTAAACAAAAAGGGCAGGATGCTAAATCTGTGGTAAAAATTTGTTTTTGTCTCTGTTTCCTTTAAATCTGTATGTTTCTCTTACAATTTTATTTTCAATTTATTGCTGTATGCGTGTATGTGTATGTGCGTATGTGTATGTGCGTATGTGCGTGGTCATTGCAGTTATATATATATATATATATATATATATAATATAATGTGTGTGTGTGTGTGTGTGTGTATATGGTATGTATATGTATATATATTTGGTTATGCGGGTATACATGTGTAGTTGTATTATTTGTAATTTTTCCAATTTATATTTATTTTATTTCTTTATTCTTTTGTGACCTACCGATTTTTCAGACAATAATTATAAAAACCTTTGGTAATTTTTTCCCTTATGCATATATATATATATATTCTTTATATATTGCGTTTATATTTCGTATATATACATTATATATGTTGTATATATTTTTATAGTTCTTTATATATCATCTAGGCATCATTTTGTTTTCCAATTTATATTTACTTGTACTTTTTTATTCGTTTGTGACCATAGTATGCATGATTCAGACAATAACTAAAAAACCTTTGGTAATTTTTCTCTTATAAATGGTGTGCCTCTCTTAAAATTTATTTTTCAATTTATTATTATTATTATTTTTTTTGGTTTATTTCTTTATTTCTTTGTGACATATATATCAATTTGGCATCATCTATTAAATTGATTGTAAACTTTCCTTTTGAGCTTGAATTTGTAGACTCCACTTACAATTTGGTTTTTTATCTGTTGGTTTATTTCTTTATGGTTATTTAGGTGACATATATATCACTAAGGCATTATTTTGTAATTTTTTTTTTTTTCCCAATTTATATTATAGTTATTTTTATTTCTTATTCTTTTGTGACCTGTTTCATAAACAAGCCATTTGAATTTATATTGAATTCGGCCAAAGTGCTAAAAGTGTCATTTTCCCATACAAATGTGTTTGCTCCTCCCACAATTTTTTCTATACTTACTATATGTATATATATATATATATATATATATATATGTTTATTTTTGTAACCTATATATTGCCTTGAACGATCCTTTCACTCCAGTGTTCCTGAGGATGTCATTAGACGAAAGCGCTTGAGCACCACTTTGTGTTTCTTTTCCCTTCGTGGTTTTATTCATCATAAATATTTTTCACGTGTCACTTTCGTGAAATAATTTTTCATATATATATATATATATATATATATATAATATATATATGTGTGTGGGTGTGTGTGTGTGGTGTGTGTTCCTTTAAATATGGATGTAGTTCAGTGTCATTCTGACCTACATTTCTTAACATGGAAGTGGACGAGATTTGGATTGATTCAAGGGTTCGCTAGGTTTAGCGAACACTGTTATTAAGTTAGCGTAATTTGTCTCACACACACAGAAGTATAGTATATCCTCACACCCACTTTCATAATCATTCTTATCTTCGTTCAGTTACACTTGCATGTTTCCATTTATGGGTCTTTCCTGTTTCATTAACTGTTTCCGATTTTTATGAAAACAACGTGATATGTACAGTTTTTCACGCTGATTTCAAAATTATAAAATACTTAGGTTAAGTTAGGTTAAGTTAGGCTTATTAGCATTTGATGTTTTCTAGGACACTGTTTTTCTTTCGGTATTAAGTTATATTGTAAAAAATTTACTGCATTTTCTTATTTTCTTGTCTCAGTCTTCCTACATAATTCTATAAAATTAAATTTGTCAGTCATTGGAAAGTAAAAAGATGTTGAACTATAGTCTATGCTTGCAGCGAAAGAACAAAATAGATGCGCAACGCCACCGTTTAAAAAATAGCCTAGCCTATGCTTGCAGTGATTACACCATTCTAGTATTTTTTGTAGTATTCTACAGGGTGTCCCATAAGTCCGGCATCATAGGAAAAATAATAAACAAAGGCAAAACAAAAGCTTTTATTTACAGAACGTGCTCAATATGTCCACCATTGTTTCCAATACACAAATTCAGACGTGATACCCAGTCAGTAAGCACACGGTGAATGATGTCAGGAATAATGGTGTACATGCCCCAATAATGCGCTGCCGCAAATGTTCAACACTCCTAATTTTCTCTGCGTATACCAGCGCTTTCAAGTGGCCCCAGAGATAAAAATCTAGTGGCGCGAGATCCGGGCTTCTAGCTGGCCATTCCACAGGCCCTCGACGTCCTATCCAATGACCAGGGAATTGTTGGTACGGGTATTCCCTAACTTGGGTGCTGTAATGTGCAGGAGCGCCGTCTTGCTGGAACCATGTTGGGAAATTTCCTTCTTCGTTCAAGACACTGGGAAATGCTTCTTCCTTGAGCATACGTAGGTAGGTGCCTCCAGTGACATGTTCATCGAAAAAGAGGGGGCCTATGATGCGATCCTTCCAAATGCCACACCATACCATCACCCGAGACGCACCTTGTTCCTTTGAAGAGGTGTACCAGTGAGGGTTGTTTTGAGACCAGTAGCTGGTGTTCTGTCGATTTACCTCACCATTTCCATAAAAAACAGCCTCGTCACTGAACAGAATGGTGGACGGGAAATTGGCATCCCGAGCACAAGAAAAATATGAATTATGGTTTGTAGAAATAGAAAAATATGAATTTCTCCTATGATGCCAGACTTATGGGACACCCTGTATAATTTACTTTCATTTCGAAAAAACATTTTTAGAATCATTTGCTAGTTTCTGCACATTATAACTTTTTGGTTATATATTTCTCGATGAAATGGTTTATAATTTTGAAATCAGCGTGAAAAACTACATATCACGTTGTTTTCATAAAAATCGGAAACAGTTAATGAAACAGGAAAGATCCAACTTTATTAAATTTCTTTCATACATTTCCACCCTTATATTTGATTATGGTTTACTTTCACTTATAACCAACAAACTGAGAGAAATGTGGGCCTATATTTTATTAGGCTCCACTCTCTGACATAACCCCGAGCGTGTAATGTTGGTTAAAAAGTAGCCTTCAGGTCTTCACTGCGGCCCAAAATCTTATTAATTCTTTATGTTAAAGTTAAAAGCCAATATTTTAAATTTCTTGTGCTACAAAATATCGTATTTAATTTTAGCTTATTTTCATCTCTAACAAATAGAAGGAGAGTAGCTTAGGCCTATTGCTGTTATGAATTTTTGCTGAACACTAATTACGATGTACGTCGATTCACAACGTAAAAACATTAGCGTTAAGCGATTGTTTTTACTTTTGAATCTACGAGAAACACTTCAAACGAGTCAATAATTAACAAAGCATTAATTTATGTATAAAATATTGGCTAATATTAAGTTTCACAGAAACCAGATTACACCAGGTTCGGTGGTCGATTTAAATTGGTTTATTTCCCACCTGACCAATTTCGGTCAGTCAGGATTTTTGTAATAAATTTAAACTTTGACCTCGCCCCCCTAAAAAAACTGGTCTCTATGAAACTTAATATTTACCAATTACTTAATACAATAATATAATAAAAACGCTGAGAATCAAATTCTCTGTCATTTTCCCTTAAATAATTTCTTTATGGGCCTTTAATTAAAGTCAGTCCACGACTGAATATAAATAATTTCATAAAGATTTTGAACAGTAAACTTGAAGCCAGTGACAGCTTAACTCCTTAACATTTACTTTAAGTTCACGAATCACTAATATCTGGAATGCAGCTTTACAAATTATTACCAATACTAAATTCATTTACGTAATGTGTAGTTCAAAATTGTAATAGTTGTGTTCTTCTGTAAATTTGATGACTGACTGAGTTTTGCTCGATTTCACAAAAGTGTATGACTATGAAATATTATTTATCGAAGGTTAGCATGATTAAATATACTGTAGGTAGGCTTAGGAACATGCTGCCCTCTTATATATATATATATATATTAAATTCGCGAAATTATTTCCTTAAAAAACCAGTAATAGTGATTCCAGAAATTTATTGATTGGACCTATTGGTTACCTTGGTTTTGCTTCCGAACGAATTGTTCATTCTGACGAAGGTTAAGCTTGCTACTGTACCCTGGACTTCAAAGAAACTTACCGTGAATCCGAATTACGACCCACCACAGGTGGTCAGAAATTACAAAGTCCTCGCCCGGACTCGATCTCACGACCTCTCGATCAGCAGCCCAGCGTCTTAACCACTAGGCTTCTCAGTGTACACATTTATCTACCAACCAGTTTTTATTGTATGGAAGGATGGAGAGCTGGGTTTGCTGTGCGCCGACTGCCGTCACCGGGAATCGAACCCGGGCCCGATGGATTCGTAGTCAACAATGCTAACAACTACATGTACACACACATGTGTGTGTGTGTGTGTGTGTGTGTGTGTGTGTTTCTTCGCGCCCGCGGAAAGCCCAGATAGTCTTTTGGGAAGATTATTATTTTAGTGTTTTTTAAGTGTAAACAGAGAACGTCTCAAATCGCTTCCTCATAACTGGAGGTGAGTTTGTGTTTTAAGATTGTTCAACCTCGTTCTTGACGTCAAAAGTCATGTGACGGAGGGGATTTACAATTTTTCGTTGGATCCGAACCTTCTAAAAGTCGTTATATCATCTGAATACAAAAGACGGTCCCCGATCCAACCACAACACAGACCTCCTGTTGGTGGTCTCCGTCGTACATGACCAGTGTCGTACACCGTTTCCCGTCGATCAGCGAATTTAAGCGACATTGGCTGTGGATAGTAGTTAGATGGGGAACCGTCCTTCGTGTCCAAATTATGTAGCGACCCGTGGTTCGGAACCCACTTAAAGTTTTAGGTCTCCTCCATCATATGAATTTAGATGTTGCGTAGGTGGTTAACCGCAATATTACATCCCAATGTTGCTTAACTTCGGTGATCTCACGGGTAACTCTGTGTGAAGTGGCTACTACGTACCCTCATAATTGGACTCTTCAATTTTATCTTCTTTTTTTTTGTAGGAAGGAGGGGCTAAGGGCAAATGCCTGCAAAAGCGCCACTCCTATAGAAGAAGAAGAGAGCCAAAATCAAGGTCTAGTTAGATGGGAGACAGTCCTCCGCGTCCAGATTATGTAGCGACCCGTGGTTCGGAGCCCACGTAAAGTTGTAGGTCCCCTCTATCATATGACTTTAGATGTTGCGTAGGTGGTTAAACAACCCCAATATTACATCCCAATATAGCTTAACTTCGCTGATCTCACGGGTAGCGATGTGTGACGTGGCTAATACGTAACCCTTATAATTGGACGGTTCAATTTTATCTGCAGGTAATCTATGTAGTAGAACTTAAGGTCTCTTTGTAACGCTTCGTGCGTAACTACAGTTATGTCTAAAGCGTTATTGCAGATTCATTCAACGCGTTACAAAGTGGTGTGTGGCTGTGTGCAAATACTGTCAATACATAGCTTACCTGCGAAGGAGCGGGTGGAGGGGTGCGTGAAGAAGTTTGACATTTTTGGCTTTCAACCGTTCAATTTTTCCTTTATTGAATCATTAGACATAAACAAATAATGAAGTTAGATTAAATTAGATTATGTAAGGTTAAATTTAGCATAGATTAGGCTGAGGTCATGTTTGGTTAATTTAATTTATTAGAGCATCACTAGAATACGCCGTTGACGGCATATTTAAAAATGTTTAATTTTTCTTTATAATTATTTTTTTTTTGGTAAAAAAGAGTTTTGGAACCGACATTTATGTAAAGTATTTGTGTATTTGTAATATGATTATTTTATATTTACAGATAATATTAACTCGCTACTAAACAGTAATTTACAGGGTATAGTATACAGAGCTGGGCATTTGCGGCATATTTTGCGGTACTGCGGTACTGCGGTACTACCAAACTACCAAACCGGCACCAAACCGGTACGCGGAAATTTGAATGCGGTAGCGGTACTGCGGTACTTTCAGCGATCCTTTGCGGTACTGCGTTATGCGGTTCCGGTTTGCGGTTTGCGGTAGTACCGCAGTACCGCAGTACCGCAAAATATGCCGCAAATGCCCAGCTCTGAATTAGTATAGCATATATGCTCGCTTTTTACCTTCATTTAAGCCAGGGAGAAACTATCAGGTATGTCCTCGCATATATATATAACCCAAACCCAAAAGGAAAAACAAAAATTATTCCTAGTCCTCTTGTGTATTTAGCAGTACACCTCGTCAGGGAATGACATTCCCTGACAAGGTATACTGATGAATACACCAAAGGCTTTAGAATAATTTTTTTTTTTTCCTTGTAGGTTTCCATCATTCATTCATTTCACGTGTTTAAGTGTGAAATTCATTCTATATATATATATATATATATATATATATATATACAGGGTGAGTCAAAAGTCTCCATACATAGGCAAAATGGTCACTTTATTATGCAATCACTTGTAAGTCACAAAATATGCTCTATGTGGGCACCATTACACTGAATGCACATACGGATGCGTTCCTCCCAGTCGTGGCAAACGCGCGTTAACACGTCTGGTGTTAAGCGTGCACACGCATCACGAATGCGTTCCTTTAGGTGGTCCGTGTTTTGTATTTTCACCTGGTACACCATGGCTTTCAAGTGCCCCCACAAGTAAAAGTCGAGGGGGGGTGAGGTCTTGGGACCTCGGAGGTCACTCCACGGGACCACGGCGGCCAATCCAGTGACTCGGAAACTGCTGATCCAGCCACTGGCGCACGCAGATACCGTAATGGGGTGGCGCCCCGTCTTGCTGAAAGTACGCTGGAAATCCCCCGTCCTCGTTCAGCAGGGACGGCATGACTGTGTCTTGCAGCATGTTTAGATACATTTCGGCATTCAGATTGGTGTCAATGAAAAAAGGGCCAACAATTGTGTTGCCCCATATCCAGAGCTGGGCACTTGCGGCATATTGCGGTACTGCGGTACTGCTGCACTACCAAACCGGTACCAAACCGGTACGCGGAAATTTGAATGCGGTAGCGGTACTGCGGTACTTTCAGCGATCCTTTGCGGTACTGCGTTATGGGGGCCCGGGGTGGTAGTGCGGTGGTACCGCAAGTACCGCAGTACCGCAAAATATGCCGCAAATGCCCAGCTCTGCCCATATCCCGCACCACACCATCACTTTTCCAGCGCCTTGCGTCTTTGAGGGACTCATCCAGTGCGGGTTGTCATCACTTCAATAACGTACTTTTTGACGATTAACCTCTCCATGAACATAAAAGTTGGCTTCATCTGAAAACAGGATGCCAGCCGAGAACTCCGTGTCTTCGTCCACTTTTGTTCTTGCCCATTCACAGAATTCCAGCCGCCTGTCCGGGTCGTCTTCGATAAGATACTGCAACATTTGCATTTTGTATGGATGCCATCTGTGCTCTTTCATAATGCGGACGATACTCCTTTGGCTGACACCGCATTCTGCAGACATCCGTCGAGTGCTTTTTTGGGGACTCTTTGCGAACGCTGCCAGCACCATGGTCGCTGTGCCTTCATCGGTGGCTGTTCGTGGACGGCCACTTCTCGGTTGGTCTACAACACTTCCAGTCTTCTTGAACTTCTCAATGAGTTTGGCAATGATGTCGTGTTTGATGTGCGTGCCGGGGGCGTATCTCCTGTTAAAATCCTCAGCAACCTCGCGACAGCTTCCTGATCCTGCCAGAAGAATGATCTCTATACGCTCTTCTTGGGACAAAGGCATCTCAGCACATCACTTGCAAAAAAAATAAAAATAAATAATCATTTATTTATCATGACCATTTTTCCTATGTATGGAGACTTTTGACTCACCCTGTATATATATATATATATATATATATATCTCACGTGGAACATTGAAATTAATTTCAGTGTTCCTAAGTATGTCATTAGACGAAAGCGCTTGAACACTATTTAGTGTTTTCTTTTTCCTTCGTGACTATTTTCATCATAAATATTATTGACGTGTTACTTTCGTGAAATAATTTTCATATACAGGTTGGCGCAAAAGTCGCGCATCTTAGGAATTTTCAGTGTTGACTATAATATATTACTTTTTTTCATTTAGGTAGAGGATGGCTGCGAAATTAACAATAGACGAGAGGATGAGCTTGGTTTTATTTAATGTATGGAATACCAGGTACAACAAATCGATGACCAACAATCGGTACAGAATTTAAATTTTGTACCGATTCATCGATTTGTTGTACCTGGTATTCCATACATTAAAACCAAGCTCACCCTCTCGTCTATTGTTAATTTCGCAGCCATCCCCTACCTAAATGAAAAAAAGTAATATATTATAGTTAACACTGAAAATTCCTATGATGCGCGACTTTTGTACCACCCTGTATATAGATCAGAAGGTCCTGAAGAATGGATTCCACAAATTTTGGAAAAATGATTGCTGATAACCTTTGAAAATTTAATTGAGCCCGGGTAGTTTCTGCTTGTTACGTATTTTGTCTTTTATTTTTCCTTTTCCTTTTATTCGATATTTCTCTTCTTAACGTTTTCGCTTTTGGTCATACTAAACTCCAACCATTGTGAGAGCTTATACAGGATGTTTCACAACCGGTCTGCCATACTTTGGGGGGTGATATCGAGTAAAAAAGTCAATACAACATAGGTGCTATTTCCAACCGTTGCGGAGCTACGGACCTTTTAAGATGTGCAAACACCAAATCCCAACTTGTGTGTAATTCGATAGATGGCAACACTGGTGGTAGTTTCGGTTAACGAAGTTACCACTACTAATCCTAAGTTTTTTCTTTCAATTGGTTCTGATCTGTGGTACGAGAAACTGTGTTGTGCTAAGGTGAACAATCAAAATGAATCAATAGTTCACACCCGCTGAATACGCTGATATCCATTTCATTTATGGATTCTGTGATGGTAACAGCAGAGCGGCAGTTGAGGAATATCGAAGATGTTTTCCGAACCGCCGAATACCGAACAGGCAAGTGTTTAGTGACACACACCAGAGATTAAGGGAAACAGGGACAATTGTTCCACGTAACGAAGAACATGTAGCACGACGGCCCGTTGCTGTGGAGGAGCGCATACTGGACCTAGTATAACATAGCCCAACTACCAGTGTTCGAAGGATTTCTAGACGAATTGGTGAATCCGCATCGCGTGTATGGCGAACCATACATGATGAGGGTTTGTATCCCTATTTAATCGAGGGATGATGGTCAGAATAAAAATGCACATAAGAGTTATTATTAGTAGGCTTACGATAAACTTCAAATTTGAACTGATAAAAGCATCTCCGAATTTTTAGATCCAGAAAAGGAAACTGAAGTTTCCTAATGACCCTAATTTCAAACTGGTAAGTTATGATGTATACTCGTTATTCACAAAAGTCCCTGTTGATGACCTACTTGATTTTTTAAAAGATAAGATCTCTGAATATTCTTTCCCTCTTCAACACAACACTCTTATTAAGTTAATTAAGCTTTGCGTCAAAGATTGTAAATTTCAGTTTGAAAATAAGTTTTATGCTATGTCGTTTGGATTGGTGATGCGAAGTCCCCTCTCACCTGTATTAGCTAACTTTTATATGAAATTTTTTGAAAGTAGAATTTTGTCTACTATTGTTAATTTTAACCTTGTTTGGTACATGTATAGAGATGATATTTATGCCTTTGGCCTAATAATAATTTGGATGTTGATTTATTTCTTGGTAGGCTCAACAATTTAGTCCCATCTACTAAGTTCACGGTTGAAAAAAGAAAAAAAGAAAAATGATGGAAGCTTATCTTTTCTGGATCTGAAAATTCGGAGATGCTTTAATCAGTTCAAATTTGAAGTTTGTCTTAAGCCTACTAATAATAACTCTTATGTACATTTTTATTCTGACCATCATCCTTCGATTAAATCTTTTATTTTCTCTGCTGTTTCTTAGAGCATTGAGAGTTGTCAGTCCTAAATTTTTAGATTCCGAGTTATGCAATATCATGAATATTGGTACGAAATTATGTTATCCTATTTCATTTTTAGATAACTGCCTTAGGAAAGCCAAGAATAGGTATTATAATAATGTAACTGTAAAGGAATTTGAGCGTAAAAATATCCTTAGCCTACCTTACCATGTTAATTTTCAATATCTTCCGACTTTACTTAAGCAATTGGTATCAGTGTAGTCTTCAAATATAATACTGTTAAATCAGGCCTAATAAAGAATAGCCCGGACAATGTGGTTGGTTGTGTGTATTCGATCGGATGTACACAATGTAACAGTATATATAGGCCAAACGGGTAAAACGTTAGATATTAAGGTAAAACAGTAAAATATGCGTGGCACGACAATTGGGCGCGGGACAAATGAGCGCCGACAATTGAGCGCCAAGACAATAGAGCGCCAAGACAATAGAGCGCCAAGACAATTGAGTGCAAAAACAAAAGAGCGGAAAACAATTGAGCGAGAGCAAGCAAATAAAAAATAAAAACGGGATAAAAGAAACAAAATAAGCTTGAACAAATATTTATTAAGGATGTTAAAAATAATGTAGTTAGGTTAGGTTATTGTCTTGCGCTCATGTGTCTTGCGCTCATTTGTCTTGGCGCTTAATTGTCTTGGCGCTTAATTGTCTTGGCGCTCATTTGTCGGCGCTCATTTGTCCTGCGCTCATAAGTCGGGGTAGCATAAATATGCGTGTAGAGCAGCAAATAATTCTAATGCATTGTTTAAATGTAATCATAGTATCAAGTGGGATAGTTCTAAAGCCCTCGTTAAAAAAGATATAATTGAAAGGAATATTCTAGAAAGTGCATTTATCCATTTTAAAAATAACCAATAACAGTGCGGGAATGTATCAAATTGACAATATCTTGTTAAAATCCCTTCTGCCTCTCATTATCTCTTGTTAATCTTATGCTAATCTTTTTGTTTTTCCGTCCCGTTGTATATATTTTGGGCATCTCGCCTTCTCCCTTCATTCCCTGACGAGGTGTACTTCTGAATACACGAAAGCCTTGGAATCATTTTTCTTTTTCCTTGTGGGGTTGCATATATATATATATATATATATATATATATACACACACACACGAGGATTTCATTAGACGAAAGCGCTTGAGCACTATTTCGTGTTTTTCGGATCAAGTAAAGATAATCCCTCCCAACAGAAAAGGGAGGGACTATCTTTACTTGATCATTTTTTGGGAGGGATCATCTTTACTTGGTAAAGTTTGGTTGGTTGGTTGGTTTAGTTCCAAAATTAAACTAAGAATTGAACGGATGATTGGATGTAAGCGAAAGTTCCTGAACTCGTACCTACAAGAATTTTTGTGGCATGAACGACACAAATACAATGTTTTCAATGATTTTTGCGACACACTTGCCAGCCAATACCGCTTTAATTAAAGTCTTTTTCCACCCCTCTTAATTTTTATCAATAAATTGTAATAAATGAATTGGATCAAGTAAAGATAAGCACCCCCAACCTTTTTTAGTTAGCTTTATAAGGCTAACTAACGAAAATATCACGACTTAACCTAACCAATCGTTAGGTCAACTGTACGCCCTTGACGATTGGTTAGGTTAGGTCGTGATATTTTCGTTAGTTAGCCTTATAAAGCTAACTAAAAAGGTTGGGGGTGCTTATCTTTACTTGGTCATTTTTGGGAGGGATTTGCTTTACTAGTGTGGACCTGGGAGGGGTTATCTTTACTTGATCCGTGTTTTCTTTTTCCTTCGTGGTTATTTTCATCATAAATATTATTCACGTGTTACTTTCATGAAATAATTTTCATATACAGGTGGCGCAAAAGTCGCGCATCATAGGAATTTTCAGTGTTGACGATAATTTTTTTTCTTTAAGGTAGGGAATGGATGCAAAATTAACAATAGACGAGAGGGTGAGCTTGGTTTTAATGTATGGAATACCAGGTACTACAAATCGATGAATTGGTACAGAATTTCAATTTAAATTCTGTACCAATTCATCGATTTGTAGTACCTGGTATTCCATTCACTAAAACCAAGCTCACCCTCTCGTCTATTGTTAATTTCGCAATTATTCCCTACCTTAAAGAAAAAAATATATATTATAGGCAACACTAAAAATTCCTATGATGCGCGACTTTTGCGCCATCCTGCATGTAGATCAGAAAGTCCCAAAGAATGGATTCCAAAATTTTGTAAAAAATTGTTGCTCATAACCTTTGAATTTAATTGAGCTCGGGTAGTTTCTGCTTGTTACGTATTTTTTCTTTTTTTTCTTTTTCTTTTATCCAATTTTTTCTTCTTTACTCCTCCGGTTTTGGTCATATTAAACTACACCCACTGTGAACTTATATTACAAAAATTTATTCTTTAAAAATAATAGTTATCCCTGAAAAATATTAACCCTATTTTTACCTTTTAAATTTACTAAGTTATTAAAATTTAAAAAAAATTTAACACAATCTTATGATGAAGATTTTAAAATGATTAGATAGTATTCTTTAAAAACAAACTTGTGTTCACTATATTTTCTCTACAAATGTGATATGTATATTCTGACTGCAAATTTCGAAGAAATAAACATATTAATTTATGGGTTGTAATACTCGTATAAAGTAATTATTTTGTATCTAAAAGATGAGTATAATTGTTCATTAGTGTGTGAAACATCGTGTCATGCAGGGCTGCCACTGCTTGGGATTTTTCCCAAGATCTTGGGATTTCAGCCTCGACCTGGGGATTTGGGGATATATTTGAAAAACTGTCGAAATCTTGGGATTTTTCATACCAACTAAGTTAAAGTGAAAATTATTATTAATTTCTTCTTGTTTTCATTAAAAAACAATTATATAAAGCGAATTATATTATACATGAAAAGACTGGTAATAATTATTAAATAATTAAAATGAGAGATAAGTACTGAAGACATACAACAGGTATTGTACACATTTAGTTCTTGTTTACTTTTCGTTCAGTAACCGTTTAATTAGACTGCGTTTGGTCAGCAGCGTTGCCGAAGTTGTTACTATAGTAACAAATTTGTTACTTTATACACTATCTTGTTTGTACTTTTGTTACTACTTGAACGAAATTTGTTACTATTTATGTATTTTTCATTACGATCCTTTATTAATTTTTATAAATCCATAAAATTCATTTTATGTCATATTATTGGTAATAGAACAAATTTGTCATGACGACAGTCGCTTGTACTAGTTTGATTGCCGTTCAAAACATGTTTTGAACAAGGTTAAGTCGTAATGGTGTGCGGCGTCTCGTCTAGTCAGTAGTCAGAGCCAGCTGAAACAGAGCACCGATTTTTTCTTACGCGTGAAAAACTAGTTCCTTTCATTATCTCTATTTTCTCTAAAACATTTAGCTGTAATAAAAAAATTAAGTTTCTATTTTTAATTCTGATATTATATCAACGCTGAATTTTTTATTTTTATCTTTTATAAATAGCTATATAGCCCATTATCCTAGATAGGCAGACGTCGAAGAAGACGAGCCTGACGAGGAAATATAATTAAAATAGAGTAAGTTTAATGTTTTCTTTGTTTATTTTAATGTTTTTATTATCTTGGGATTTTTTTGTTATTCTTGGGATTTTTTAGGTCAATTCTTGGGATTTCCTAAAAATCTGAGTGGCAGCACTGGTGTCATGTTGTATGGGCAAGGTTTAATTAAATTTTATCATGTTTATTTGTTGGTTTTGGGGGTTACGAATTCATAAAAGTAGAACGGGTTCAAGTGTGATTAAGATTTGTAAGAAACTGAAAACCGTGAAGACGTAATGTCTGTTTACTGAATAGTGACATTTGAAATTAGTTAACTGAAGTAAAATTTCATTAGTACTGTCAATAATAATAATAATAATAATAAATAATGATGATGATAATAGTCACAGAAATAAATGAGGAGTAGGTGGCCGCGACATTTACTACGAGAGAAATATTACGTCATGACTACCTTCATGGTTATCAATTCCTTAGCAATAAATCAGATTATAATTTTTCCAGATTATCTGTTCCACGATTATAATATATATATATATATATGATGAATAAAACCACGAAGGAAAGGAAACACAAAATGGTGCTCAAGCGCTTTCGTCTAATGACATCCTCAGGAACACTGAAGTACATAAAAAGGTTAAGCCTATATATAGGTTACAGAAAGAAAAAAAAGAAAAAATAAATAACATACATACACACACACACACATATATATATATATATATATACATACATATCTATATATACAAATACATACATACATACATACATACATATATATACAATAAACAGAGAAGTAAAAATAATTAAAAATTAAAAATTAAAACCTTAAAGGATTACCAGTGAGGCGTACAGATTTGCAAGGAAAAATATCGATTTTTAGCACAAGATCAAATGGATTATAAAAATACAAATTTATACTGGAACTCTGTCCGGGTTTTAACACATTGCTGCCTATGGTCAGGTTTCGATATATATAAAAAAAATAAAATGCAAATTAAAAGTTAATAAAGTAGAAGACAAGTTTACCAAAGATTTAATGTTTTACACTTCTTATCTAAATCTGTTTTAAAGGAATTCAACATAACAGGATCGAGTTGAAAAAGACCTTTGCTTATGTTGAAGTTATTTGAAAGTTGGATAATGGCAGACTCAAGAATATTTCTATTAACAATGTTGCTTGAATGGAATAAAACTGAAGCATTATTCCAATCAATACAGTGGGCTAACTCTGACAAATGGACAAAAAGGGCACTGGACAACTGTCCTGTTCTAACGGAATATTGATGCTGTTTTATACGTGTGTGCAAATCCTTTCCCGTCTGACCTATGTAAAAGGAATCACATTGTTTACAACCAATTTTATAGATAATGCCTGAATTATTGGTAGGGCTATTTTTTACTATGATATTTTTCACAATATTGTTATATGAAAATACTACATTAATATCCAAAAGTTTAAGTACATTAGCAATGCCTAAAAAGCCCGGGAAAAATGGAAGTACTAAAATATTTTTTGACAAAGTACGAGTGTTAATATTGACACGATAGAAAGTTCGTTTTGCCTTGTTGAGACAAGATTCCATAAACGCAGATGGATAACACAAATCACTTCCAATACCGTTGATTTTTTCCAATTCGGCATCGATGTATTCCGGACTGGCGATCCTAAGGGCGCGGAGAAACATTGATGAAAATATGGCCTTCTTAGTGGGGGTATCATGTCCCGAGTAAAAGTGTACGTAGGACAAATTGTTTGTCGTTTTCCGATAGATACTAAACTTAAAACCTGGGCTTTCCCTATGTACACGCACATCCAAAAATGGGATTGAATTGTCTTGCTCAACTTCTAAAGTAAACTTAATGGAGGGGACTTGATCATTTAACTGAAGGAGGAAGCTATCCAGGTCACGATTCATGGGCCAGATACACAAAATATCGTCGACGTACCGCAACTCGGGACATGATACCCCCACTATGAAGGCCATATTTTCATCAATGTTTCTCCGCGCCCTTAGGATCGCCAGTCCGGAATACATCGATGCCGAATTGGAAAAAATCAACGGTATTGGAAGTGATTTGTGTTATCCATCTGCGTTTATGGAATCTTGTCTCAACAAGGCAAAACGAACTTTCTATCGTGTCAATATTAACACTCGTACTTTGTCAAAAATATTTTAGTACTTCCATTTTTCCCGGGCTTTTTAGGCATTGCTAATGTACTTAAACTTTTGGATATTAATGTAGTATTTTCATATAACAATATTGTGAAAAATATCATAGTAAAAAATAGCCCTACCAATAATTCAGGCATTATCTATAAAATTGGTTGTAAACAATGTGATTCCTTTTACATAGGTCAGACGGGAAAGGATTTGCACACACGTATAAAACAGCATCAATATTCCGTTAGAACAGGACAGTTGTCCAGTGCCCTTTTTGTCCATTTGTCAGAGTTAGCCCACTGTATTGATTGGAATAATGCTTCAGTTTTATTCCATTCAAGCAACATTGTTAATAGAAATATTCTTGAGTCTGCCATTATCCAACTTTCAAATAACTTCAACATAAGCAAAGGTCTTTTTCAACTCGATCCTGTTATGTTGAATTCCTTTAAAACAGATTTAGATAAGAAGTGTAAAACATTAAATCTTTGGTAAACTTGTCTTCTACTTTATTAACTTTTAATTTGCATTTTATTTTTTTTATATATATCGAAACCTGAAAATAGGCAGCAATGTGTTAAAACCCGGACAGAGTTCCAGTATAAATTTGTATTTTTATAATCCATTTGATCTTGTGCTAAAAATCGATTAACTTTTAATTTGCATTTTATTTTTTTTATATATATCGAAACCTGACCATAGGCAGCATTGTGTTAAAACCCGGCAGAGTTCCAGTATAAATTTGTATTTTTATAATCCATTTGATCTTGTGCTAAAAATCGATATTTTTCCTTGCAAATCTGTACGCCTCACTGGTAATCCTTTAAGGTTTTAATTTTTAATTTTTTATTATTTTTACTTCTCTGTTTATTGTATATATATGTATGTATGTATGTATGTATGTATGTATTTGTATATATAGATATGTATGTATATATATATATATATATATATATGTGTGTGTGTGTGTATGTATGTTATTTATTTATTTATTTTTTTTTTTTCTTTCTGTAACCTATATATAGGCTTAACCTTTTTATGTACTTCAGTGTTCCTGAGGATGTCATTAGACGAAAGCGCTTGAGCACCATTTTGTGTTTCCTTTCCTTCGTGGTTTTATTCATCATAAATATTTTTCACGTGTTACCTTCGTGAAATAATTTTCATATATATATATATATATATATATATATATCCCACTACCAGGTGACCGCCCTTTCATTCAGATGATGTACCGACTAGGCACTAGGGCATGGTTCTGATACATCAGTCAATATGTTAATCATTGTTTCGAATTCAATAATTAATTAATCAAAAAATATTTTGAGAAAATGATGGGAAATGATTAATTTTCCTCATAATTTCAGTATCATTTTACTTTAAATTTTATAATGTATCATTTCAATTGGCACCTTTTTGCATGTATAAACTGTCTAATCTGCCCATGCCTTCTGTCTTATCTTACGCAACAGAAACAATAAAGCTCTTTCTTACTCTTTTCAGAAGTATTTAATTTCTAATAATTTTGAATCATTTAATCATTGATTAATTAGAAAATTTCATTATTCATCACTTTTTCCTAAAAATGATTAATAATCATGCCCTAGTACCGACCTTTTACATGGTTTGCATCCCATGAAAAACTGTAGTTCCCCTCTGTTACATGACCTTTACCCTTATGAAGGAGTTAAATAATCTTGAAACAAACCCACAAGAAAAAGAAAAAATTATTCCAAGTTCTCTCGTGTATTCAACAGTACACCTCGTGAGGGAATGACATTCCCTTACAAGGTATACTGTTGAATACACGAAAGGCTATGGAATATTTTTTCTATTTTTCCTTTGAGATATATATATATATATATATATATATTATTAGGGTGTCTCTTATTGGGTAGTCAAAAATTGAAATGTTGAAGTATTTTATCTGCGCCCCCTAAAATAGTTCCATTTAGCATAAAACTAAAACTTGAAAGTTTGACACAAATTGGCTCATATTTAGAGGTCGCCCCCGGCTAATAAAAATGGTGACCATGGCATAATAGCTCCTGACATATGATTATGCTCATTATACACATAATTCCTTCCTTCTTTTTTTAGTTTGATTCGTTTTTATAAGTATAGGCCTTCTTATTTATCATTGATCCTTTTCTAACCTATCCTTGATGTTGTTATAATCCATCCTTTGGTCCTCAATCCTTTTTATCCCAATCCTTTTTCTCCTATCCAAAATCCTTCCTGGCTCTTTTTTATATACAATCAGCAATGAAGCATTGCTACAAAAAAAAAACATTAGTTTATTATATAGAGATAAATTCAAAATGCCAGTGCTATTTACATACTTTAATTAGCATTATTTCCTTATACAACATTTATTTAATATACAATGTTTATACAATATGGTGTATTTTAAGGTGCGACCTCATTGATGGTTATTTTTTGAGAAGAACAGTTTTTGATGGAACTGGGTGACTCTGGCGGTGTTTTGCAACAATTTGGAGCAGGAACTGGAGCTGCTCTTCCCCCACTGTCAATTTCTTATTCAGCTCTTGAACTAAAGCTACTGCACGTTCTGCCCGGTCATTTACAACAGATAGAGCTGCAACAATAGCTCTGGCCCTTAAATATTCACAGTTGGATGTCCAAGTGCTGGGTGCCTTGTTCAGAAATCCTTCTGGCAAATTCAGCTTAGTAAAGAATTCTCTAGTATTTCTTGTAACAAGTTGGTGTAGTCCTTCACCAGAGCAGAAGGTCGATTCAGGAATCCGAGGACGCTTGGGTGGTCTATCAGTGGACTCATCTTCTAATGCCTTTACCATGCGTTTCTTTACATCTGTAGTAATTCGCTCATCAAAGAAAGCAAGACCAACTGCTTCTTCAGACAGGTACCATAAGTGGTTAGAGAGCTTTTTTTTAGTTGCATCAGAAATCTTTTTGTTAGGATAATTAATCAATGACCTCATAAGGAGCCAGTCATTAAATGGGGTTTCAACAGGGAGTGAGGATGTTGTCCAAGCCTTCATATAGATGAGAACAGAAAAAAGGGAAAGATCTCGAATTCCTCGTTCTTCAGTCTTAGTCATCTTGAACTGGTTTCGAAAAAGCCACATCTTGATAGAATAGAGCGCTTTGGACATCCAGCGAGCTCGATGCATGGCACCTGGTGCACGAAACTTGATTCCTTTATTGGGGACACCTCCAAGAAAGATGATAGACAGATCCAAAAGTTCTTGATAGTCATCCCATAGCATAGGTGCCTGGGATCTAGCAAACTGAATTAGTTCAGTTTAGACTGGATAATTGCTTCTTTAGTAATCGTGTCTGTCTCACCTGTTTGGAACTGGCTTTGATCAACAGAAGTCCAATTGTCACGAAAACGCTTAAAGATCAATATCTCTGGACCAGTTGATGTAGATCCCAATGTTGCTTCAAATGCAGCTCCCAACAATAAATCTAAAACATGGTGTCTACAAGGCAAGTACAAAACATCATGTCCCAATTTTGCTTCGATGAGAGCACAGGCTCCACTATATTGACCCGTGTTTGAAGCTGTTGTATCGAAACAAATATTCATTTAATTGAATTCATCATAAATATGATGATTAATTAATTAAAAACATATGTTTAGTATACTTGACAACTGCTAGTAATTTCAAATATTAATTGCATAAATAATAGCTATATTTTATGAACTTTAATAAGCGGGGGCGACCTCTAAACATTGTGCAATCCAAAAACCATTTTATATGTGATGTTTGTTCAACCAGTGGAACTGGTTGAGGGGGCGCAACCTAAAAATTCAACACTTCGAAAATAAGAGACACCCTAATATATACTGTATATTATGGAATAATTACTGCTCCCGTGGTTGGGGCCCTTCTGAGTATACAGAACGCATCACAGAGGTAATTCTCTAGGGCATGGAGGGGTATCATACATTCCATATTCTATTTTTACTACTAATGCAAAAAAACCTTGGTTTAATTTTACTTGTTCTAATGCTATCCGCAACAGAGAGGATGCTTTCAGAAGGTACCGTCGCCATCCAACTCCTGACTCTCACTCAGCTTGTATTTCTGCCCGGAATCGTGCAAAATCTGTTCTTCATCCGACAAAAATGTGAAAATCTATTCAATTCTAATTCTTCTCGCTCTTTCTGGCATCTAACTAAGAACCTCTTCAACAACTTTACTTCCTCTTCTTTCCCTCCTCTTTTCCATTCCGACGGCACAGTTGCCGTCTCTTCTCCTGACAAAGCTGAACTCTTCGCTCAAACATTCGCTTACAATTCAACCCTGGACGATTGCGGTGCTCTTCCTCCATCTCCACCCCGTCTGACTTTGCTATGTCTGAAATTAGAATCTCTCTTAAAGGTGTTTTTTCTGTCCTATCTGGGCTCAACTGTAGGAAGGCATATGGTCCTGATGGTGTTCCTCCTGTTGTTCTTAAGACCTATTCTTCTGTGCTGACACCCTGCCTAGGCAAACTCTTTCGTCTTTGTCTTTCATCTGGTACTTTCCTTCCTGCTGGAAGTTCGCTTTCATTCAGCCTGTCCCAAACAAGGGTGACTGCTCTCAACCGTCCAACTATTGTCCAATTGCTTTGATTTCTTGCGTTTCCAAAGTTTTTGAATCTATCCTTAATAGGAAGATTCTTAAACACCTTTCTTCTCACAATCTTCTTTCAGATCATCAGTCTGCATTCGGCAAGGGACGCTCTACTGGCGATCTTCTTGCATATTTCTCTGACCCTTGGTCATCCTCCTTTCGGGATTTCGGTGAAACTTTTGCTATTGCGCTAGACCAGTCATTCTCAACGGGGGCGAAAGTTGAGCTGAGAGGGGCGATAGATTGTCACATACAAATGGATTGTTCTTAAAAAAAATAATTATCTTTCTATAAACATTATTCGTAAATTAAAATATACAAATTTGTATTTTAATAAACTTATTTATTCCAAATTCATGTCCCTTCGTCTGTTTGACATAGACATGTTTTAAACATGTTGCGTTTTGTATACGGGTAGCGGCAGCTGCTTAGCTTAGCCTTAGCGTCTGGCGTGACTGGTGTCTGGCAGTCTTTGAACAGCAATTGTAGCGGGCGGGTGTTACTTAATTCTCATGGTGATATTCTGAGGTTTAATGGTGTTTGTGTTGTGATAATGGTGTTTAATGGTGGTGTGATAATAATTGAATGACCTACGTTCAAAGTGAACAAAGCATTACTTGTTTATTATATTTTCATATCCCTCCCATCATTAATCATGGCTGCTGAAAAGAAGAAGTGTAGACAGTATCTGGAGGAGTATTTGTCTTATGGCTTTGTTGAAAGCCCATTTGATCGAAGACAGCCTATGTGTCTTATATGTAACAGCTCATTTTGAAATGAAGCTATGAAGCCATCAAGACTTTTAGAGCATTTAAAAAGAAAACATCCTGATAAAATGGACAAACCCATTGATTATTTCAAAAATTTGAAAAAGAATTTTGAACAACGAAAAACTGTTCCTTCTTTATTTAGAAAAAGTACACAAACAAATGCAAATGGAATGATTGCGTCTTATGAAATTGCACAAATCATTGCAAAAAGTGGAAGTGCGCATACAGTTGCTGAAAATATTATACGGCCTGCTTTGAAATTCTCATGAAAACTGTTGCATCAAGATTCATCAAGTGTTTTAAAAGCATTACCATTGAGCAATGATTCGATTCGGAGAAGAATTGATGAAATGTCATCTGATGTAGAAACCCAGCTAGTTGAAAAAATAAAAAGCAGAAAATTCTCAATTCAAATTGATGAATCAACGGTTAGTGATAGTAGAGCTATTCTTATGGCATACGTCCGTTTTATAGATGAAGACTGCAAACTGTGTGAAGAAATGTTGTTCGTAAAATCTTTGGAAACCGACACAACTGGATCATCCATTTTTGAGGCTTTGAGATCTTGGTTTGATGAAAAACAAGTACCCTTTGAAAACTTAGTATCCTGCGCAACTGATGGCGCTCCATCCATGGTAGGAAAACATAAGGGATTTATTGCCCACTTAAAAAATGTATGTCCTTCGATTCTTACAGTGCATTGTGTCATACACCGCCATCATTTAGTGGCCAAAAATATTAGTCCAGTTCTTCATGAATCATTGGCAATAGTTATTAAAACAGTTAATAAAATTAAATCTCACAGCAAGTATGACCGACTTTTTCGGAAGTTTTGCAGTGATAACGAAGAGCAGCACATTAGACTTATTTTGCCCACGGAAGTTCGATGGCTTTCAAAAGGAAACTGCCTAGCCAGATTTGTAAGCCTATTTGATACAATAGTTAGTTTCTTGGAAAGTGAAGGGGAGGTAGATTTGGCAGAGGAAATAAAGACTCACAAATGTGACATCTACTTTTTGGCTTGGATTTTTCGAAAGCTCAATGAAGTTTCACTTCAGCTTCGAGGCAAATTATGTACGTTGCTAGACTGTAAACGTGTTCTGAAAGCTTTTACTGAAAAATTAGGTATTTTTCGAACCAGTTTACAGAAGCACTTCAACAGCATGCCCGAGTTAACAGAAATAATTGGACATCTCTCAGATCAAGCTCTTAAAAATTACGCAGAATATTTATTGTCATTGAAAGAAGAACTGAATAGCCGATTTTCAGATTTATTTTCTTTGAAGTCAAGCCATGGATGCTGGATCCTTTTGACTGTGATATAGAATCTGTCAGTGAAAACATCCAAGAGGAACTTATTGAACTAAAATGCAATGATGAATGCAAATACAAATTTGAAAAAGCTGGAATGACTGAATTGTGGCTTTCAATACAACTAAACAGCTCTATCCAAACATGTGGTCTGAAATGGCTAAAGTACTGTTGTGCTTTCCAACTTCATATTGGTTGAATGTGGCTTTAGTGCAGTCAATAAAATATTGACAAAGGAAAGAAGTAGAACTGATATATGCATGCGAGGAGACATAAGACTAAAACTCACAAATATCAATCCAAATATTGAGAATCTAGCAGCAAAGCATCAAGCACAAGGGTCACATTGAATAAACAACGTAAGTAAAATGTCATTTAGTTTCATTAAGAATTTTTTGGGGGACGATTGCTTTAAAAAATAACCAAAAGGGGGCGATAGGGAAAAAAAGGTTGAGAAACCCTGCGCTAGACATATCGAAAACTTTTGAGAGATTCTGGCACAAATCTTTAATTTCGAAACTGCCCTCCTTCGGATTCTATCCTTCTATTCAAGTACGTGCAGAGGGGGGATGGACTACAGGGGCTTCAGCCCTCCCATTTGCCCCTTCATGCCTCAGAAGTGCCCTATTTTTCTAAAAAAAAAACCATCCGTATAAATACTGTGAAGAGACTTATTTTTTTGAGGGAGGAGGAGATGGTGCCCTTTTTGTTAACTTTCAGTCCCCCATCTGAAGTGTCCTGTGCACGGACCTGTTTATAACTGTGCCTTCATCGCTAATTTCCTTTGTGGCCGATCTATAGCTGCAGTTGTAGATGGCCACTGTTCTTCTTCTAAAGCTATTAACAGTGGTGTTCCTCAGGGTTCTGTCCTGTCACCCACTCTTTTCCTTTTATTTATTAATGATCTTTTAATTCGCACTTCCTGTCCTATTCACTCCTATGCCGATGATTCCACTCTTCACTTCTCCAACCGCTTCCCAAAGCGTCCTTCACAGCAGTCGCTTCATGATTCGCGTAGGACGGCTATGGGACACTTGACCTCTGATCTTTCTGCTATATCTGATTCGGGTAGAGAAAACCTCGTGGCTTTCAATGCCTCAAAAACTCAGTTTCTCCATCTGTCTACTCGTCACAATCTTCTACACGACTATCCCCTTACCTTCAACAACAACAACAACTCAATCCTTCCTCTTCTCTTAACATTCTTGGAATTTCCTTTTCTCGTGATCTTTCGGGGAAAGATCACATATACTCTCTTTCTAAAACAGCTTCTAAGAGGTTAGGTGCGCTGTACCTCCTCCGCAGTTTCTTCACTCCCACTCAGTTGCTGTCTCTGTGCAGGGGTGTTGTTCGCCCCTTGTATGGAGTATGCTTCTCATGTGTGGGGTGGTTCAACCCACACAGCCGTTCGTGACCGGGAGAGCACGCAGTACCAGACTTTCTACACTTTCTCATTCCTTTTCTGTCCAACTATCTAATGCGAGGGTTAATGGTATTTTCAGTCTTTCATCTACTCAACTGGTGACCTCTGGAACAATCTTCCTCAATCCATCTTTCCTCCTGTCTATGACCTCCCATCTTTCAAACGCAGAGTGTCTAGGCATCTCGAAAAACCCCTTCTTCCTGCATAACACATATATATATAACATAGTTACAAGATTTTTACAATTGCTAAAACATTTTCTCTAAAATGTTAAGTATGAAAGTGAAATCTGATTTAAAAAAAAATGTAAAAATGGAAGAAATTATTTATTAATAAAGAAATACCCAAAACGTTCACTTCGCCATCAAAAAAAATAATAATAATTTAAGGAAAACTCGTTGGAATGGTATCATCTCGTTCAATGTCCTTTTCCATTCCAATCCGCGCCCGAGAATTGAAAAGCCGAAAAGAAGAATATCAAAAAGAGGTATTTTCAAAACGGTCAAGTTCCCAATCATGCCATTCTTATCTCATCTCCTCCACGGTTTTTCCACTTTGGTCCAGGTTAGGTTAACTTAGGTTAGATTACAAT
Organism: Bathynomus jamesi; assembly: GCA_023014485.1. Taxonomy (NCBI): domain Eukaryota; kingdom Metazoa; phylum Arthropoda; class Malacostraca; order Isopoda; family Cirolanidae; genus Bathynomus; species Bathynomus jamesi. Next base: position 50,049 of record JAJOZX010007248.1, on the reverse strand, counting down.
GGGTTAGGCTAATGTTATGTTAGATTAGAATAGGTTAGGCTAATGTTAGGTTAGATTTGGTTAAGTCAAGTTAGGTTAGGAAATATGGATCACCTGAAGACTAAAGCCCCCAATTTCAATCGACTTTAACGATCCGTTAGGTTTAGTCGTGATATTTTCGTGGTTTTGTATTATATTATATATATATTATATATATATATATATATATATATATATATATAGCCTATGTTGACGATTGGTTAGGTTAAGTCGTGATATTTTCGTTAGTTTTAACGAAAATATCACGACTAAATGTAACCAATCGTCAAGGTCGATTGACAGCGGGGCGGGGCTTTAGTCTTCAGGTGATACGGAAATATTAGTCATTCTCATTTGACGCCTTGAACGCGAAATGAGAATAGAATGACTGTTTCCTCACATCGAGAAATTCTATTCTCACATCTGGATTTCTTGCTTTGTGCATTCTCATTTGCGAACCTGGAATGGGAATGGGAATGACATTGAGGGTGATGTAATCATCGGAATTAAGTATGGGTTTACTTTGTAAATAAATATTGATTCCATGATCGTCGGATCTGTGTCACCATCGATGCTCGAAAGTGATGTAAAAGATGATTTGCTGAACTTGGTGGTGACGACGTGACCCAAACAGACCTAATAAAAGGGTCAATTTGCAGGTAATTAAATAACGTTAAATGGCTTGAGACAAAGTGATGTATGAAATGTATTCTCTCTCTCTCTCTCTCTCTCTCTCTCTCTCTCTATATATATATATATATATATATATATATATATATATATTGGTTGTCAGGGGGCCAAAACCTTTTAACCATCTTCCAAAGGACTTCAGAAACGTTACAGGGTCAAAGTTGACGTCTTCAAGAGAAAACTAGATGCCTGGCTGAGGACGATACCAGATGAGCCGGGTGTACCTGGCTATGTGCGGTGGAGAGCACAAGAAAGCAACTCGCTCCTCCACTAAGCCAGGCCTAGAGGCGGGGCCATTAGCTTGACCTTCGTGTGAAGAGAGACCAACACATGGAACATCAACGAGGTTAACGATATATATATATATATATATATATAATATATATACACACACACAGTATATAATAACTGTATTTAGTATCGTAAAAAAAATTCTAAGTTATTTTAAAGATTTAACTCTTAGATTAGGTTGAATCGAATTAGGTTAGATTAGGTTAAGTTACACTTTAATGGGGATTATACCGTATATATATAATATATATATATATATATATATATATATATATATATATATATATATATATATATATATATATATATTAGAACCTTTAAAAGAAGGTACAAAAAATATAATGATCAGCTGGAAGAGATTCAAAGAAATTTCACAGCCAAGATCAATGAATGCAAAGAACTAAATCACTGCAAAAGATTAAGTAAATTAACCTATATTCGCTGGAAAGAAGAAGAAGAAACAGAAGAAGAAGAAGAGAGGTACACCATAATTTACACATGGACAATAATGGAGGAACTACTGTCGTACCTCACCTTAAACTGAACCTTATAACTGTTGAAACAACATTGAAATGTAATAAAAAACAGAATGTGTGGTGATGTTCCCAAACTAAAAAGTTTGTCAAGGAATATCTTCAACTTTGGTGTAATGACTGGTGTGTTTAACCTCTTTCGCAACATCTAATGTCATATGACGAAGAAGACCTACAGCTTTACGTTGGATCCGAACTAGCTAAGGCTCGCTACATAGTCTGGACTAGAGGTGGAAAGAGTACCAAAACGAGTACCAGTACGATTAAGAGTACCGTATTTTTTTGAGTGGTTGAGTACGGTTTTTTTTAGTGTTCGAGTACGTGTCTAAAAGTGTGGTTTCAAACTCTAACTGGTGCTTGGTTACAACTTGTAACGAAGCACCAGTTAGCGTTTGAAACCACATTCTTACACGCGTACTCGTACTCGACCACTCAAAAAATACGGTACTCTTAATCGTATTAGTACTCGTTTTGGTACTCTTTCTACATCTAGTCTGGACGCGGGGGACGGGCTCCCCATCCAAGTACTATCCGACCCAATGTCGCTTAACTTCGCTGATCGAACGGGAAGCGGTGTTACGACATTGGCTACGACGTAGCTCCTTCAAGTTTGAAGGAAGATAGCTTTGTCGTCAGAGGACCACGACTATTTAACCAGGTATGTACATTATGAAACTCGGAATACAATGGTGTCGATGTGGAAAATACTCAGAAGAAAACTAGATGCTTGATTCAGGGCAATCCCTGATGAGCCGGGTGTACACATGTGAGAATAGAAAGCTCGAGAAAGCAACTGCGTCCTTCACCAAGAGGTGAGGCCATGAAATTACCTTCGCGCAATCAAATTTTACGTATCATTTTGGTTTAAATTTCAATAATTAGTCAGAATCGACCCGTGCTCGACCTCTCCGCGAAACCTTGCTAAATCAAAAATTAATTATATGAAAATAGAAAAATTTATTCTTTCACTTCTGACTTATAAAAATAAAATTATATATATATATATATATATATATATATATATATATTTATTTATTTATTTATTAAATACGTTTTTATCCTATTATAAATATACATGTGGTGAATAGGTTTTATATCTCCTTAATCTAGCTGCCTTTCAAGTAACTTCAATAGAGCCTGCATAAAAAAAATCGGAGGGAGGCCCGAATCGATATGAACATCGCGGGGTGAGCGAGGTAAGCGAGCCAGAAAGGGAATGCCAGGCTACCAAAAAAAAAAACAGTAGGAAGATGGGAGCCCGCCTATCGGATCATCTTGAAAGCATTTAGGATGCAATGCATGGCAGAGAGAGCTCGTCAAAATGCCATTGAAGCCACCAACATCCATCCAATCATTTGTGGCTCCGTGTAATTTGCCTTCCAGTGGCCAATCGGCTTCCCTCTTGTATTGATCCGCCAATCAACAGATGTTTAGAGTCATTTAAAAGCCCTTTCTCCAATCGGGCGATGCCACGTCATCGAAGGCGGGGACAATAATAGCCAATGGGGGAATGACAAAGTGTCGCTGACCCCCTTCCATACACTCGCAGGCACTCCGAAATCCGAGTGCCAAAGGGACTTTAGGCAAACGAAACCGACAATTGTCTTCCCACAAACTGCGTTACGTTGCGACCGATTGGGTTCACCGCAATTGATTTCGGTATAAGCAGCGTTGAAAAAAGGTGCACCATCGGCGTTATCTGTGTCAGCGCTACGATCAGCGATATTGATGGCGACTGAGGGGAAGGTTGGGGTTGTTGCTGCTGCTGCTGGGGAGTGCCAGAGGAAAGAGAAAAAGGAGAAGAAGAAGAAAAAGAAGAAGAGAGGACCAGAGAACGTTATACAGACAGATAACTATACCATGCGGACATTTCTTCTCATTCCACTTCCATGTTGACAAATGAGGAGGTGTCTTTTTCATGGACAATAAATAGGATTTCACATCTTATAAATAAGGGGGTAATGCGTCTCTAACTAATGTTATAGACTATATTTTACATCATTCACACTATCGTCGATCGGACCTAAGTTTGAATTTATATGCATAAAAAATAACGCCTTTGATAGCATTTATCTTATCGTATTTTTATCTTATAGCCATCAATGTTATATATATATATATATATTGTAAATCTTGTCTGCTCTATTTACGACTTATAGTATAAATAAGGTTAAATTAACTCTGCGAATAATAAAGTATCTACATTTAGTAGTAGAAGTAGTTAGTAGAACGAAAGTAGATTGAAAGTCCATGAAGCGGTTTGCGTTTGGACAAGAAGAGTCCTCTTCAATTTGCAAAAACGTAGAAAAAGTATAGAATTTTGGTACACCCCCTACATCTCCCTTATTAAACCATTCTTTAAATACCCAAAATCAAACAAGCTTCATCCCACTTCAGTTTCAAATCTCGCTTAAATAGATATCTACAGGGTGTCTCATAAGTTTCTTTACTCCCCTTTACCCTCACCCTATTCTAGTAGGGACTTAAGGGTTTTGTGGGTCACGCTGTACGTAATCTTGCGTATGTTTGCATCATAACTCTGTGTTGCATATAATCTTCGCTTATATCGTATAACCAGTTCATTGTATACGTTATGATTTTAAAGTGTATATACATATACAGGGTGGCCCATAAGTCCCAATCGGTTATAATTAAAGCTAAAATCCATCTAGCAGAGCTCACACTGACGTAATCGATTTCTAAGGAAAGAATTATTTGTCGAGATTCTTATATTTCCACTTTAAATAATCAATAAATATTTCTAAACTTATTATAAACTTTTTACCCTTTTTTTTTTGTATTTTTGCTTTAATTATAACCGATTGGGACTTATGGGCCACCCTGTGTAATATATATATATATATATATATATATATATATATATATATATATATATATATGGGATGAATTTCACAATTAAACACGTGAAATGAATGAATGCTGCAAATCCACAAGGAAAAAGAAAAACGATTCCAAGGTCTTTCGTGTATTCAGAGCTACACCTCGTCAGGGAATCAACCTCGTCATTCCCTGACGAGGTGTAGCTCTGAATACACGAAAGGCCTTGGAATCGTTTTTCTTTTTCCTTGTGGGTTTGCAGCATATATATATATATATACATATATACACACACACACACACACACACACACACACATATATATATATATATATATATATATATATATATATATATAGTGGTTAGCATCGCTGACTACTATATATATATATATTATATATATATATATATATATATATATATATATATATATATATATAGTGGTTAGCATCGCTGACTACTATATATATATATATATATATATATATATATATATATATATATAGTGGTTAGCATCGCTGACAACGAATTCATCGGCCCCGGGATCGAAACCCGATGACGGCAGGCGGCGCGCAGCAAAACCCAGCTGTTAATCCTTCCACACAATAAAAATTCGTTGATAGATAAATGGGTACCCTGGGTAACCTGGTTAAGACGCTGGACAGCTGATCGGGAGGTCGTGAGATCAAGTCCGGGCGACGACTTTTGTAATTTCTGACCTCCTGTGGTGGGACGTGGTTCGGATTCCACATGAAACTGTAGGTCTAAGGTGGAGTGACGAACTTGACCTTCGTCAGAATGAACAATTCGGGCGAAAGCAAAAACCGAAGTTAACCAAACTAAGGTTAACCAACGTATACATACATACGTATTTATATACACAGTATATATATATACACAGTATTTGGTACAAATATGTAATTTTTTACTTCAAAATTATATAATTTAATTTTAAACCAAAATTCCGACAATTTTAATTAAGTTTATACGAAATTTCAAATGTCTGAATATTTTTATATTCTTATAATAATTACATTTTTTTCATCGGGAGGCAAACCCCCGACCTCAGTGCCTTCTCATATAGGAAACGGTGTTACTCACTATAAGATAGTTAACAAAATATAAGACTAAAGGAAAGCGCATATAATACACGATCTATCTATATAACATTAACAAAGAACAATTATGAATGCGTTTTAAGTACAATGACCGCACTTTGATAAGATTAAAAGGTAAAATGCAATAAAGTAAGAAACGAGGTACTACGTAAAATCTAACTTAACCTAACCTGTGCTAATCTAACCTAATCTAAAATAACTTAATTTGACCCGCAAGAACTCGTTGATTTTATATCGCGTCGATATAATGTCCTTAGCACCATTGGAATTCGAACCCACGTAGCCAAGCAAAGTTTTGGATAGCGTGGTTGGTATGTGCGTTGACTCTGAAACCGCGCGACGCCGGTTCGAGTCCCACTAGCTCCTAGTTTCATAATTTATCGCCTTTTCCAATTCCATCCAAATAAGAAATGTGTTTTTAACATGTCTTGAACATGTTTAAGATTCGAATTTTGTTTTTTCATCACTTTAGGACAAACCCTGAAAATATCAACTACTTAATCTCTCAATTAACAACCACTTATTCATTTTTATCAACATCAACAACCACAACAACCACAACAACACAACCACACAACCACCACACAGCACAACAACAACGACAACTAATAATAATGAAGAACAGGAACAAATTTAAGATTTAAAGTCACAGTAAGGCCGGCCACACACAGGATCGTCTTGCGACTGACAACTAACGACTTGGGTCGTGACGATTCAAGTCGCGTGTGATTTTACATTCACAGAATGGGAGCCACCCACACTGCAGCGACCACGACGCGTTTCTGGGGACCGAATGTTTAATATAACATTTAAATGCAGAAAACTTTAAAACACACACAACACACACACACATATATATATATATGGTTCGGATTTCACGTTAAGCTGTAGGTCTAAGATGAGGGGGCAACAAGCTTTACCTTAATTCGTCAGAATGAACAAGTCGGGCGGAAGCATAACCAAAGCTACCAAGATTATACAATGGGGGATTGAAATTAAGCTGAAATATTGTAAGTAATTAAGATAAGATTTAATATTAAAATAGGAATTAAAATAATTTTTCATATCAAAAGGAATTACGTATAATTCCTTTTGATTTAATATATTTTTAATTCCTGTTTTTAATATTAAATTCCATGGAATATTTATTCGTGTGGATCGCATCACAGGTAAAATTACTTTTGGTTGACTATTTTGGTTGAATTAACCTTAAATGGTTGTTATTCTATTCTTTAACCATTATAATTATGGTTCATTTAACCATATGCAAAATTATACCAGTCATGTTAGTTTTTTTCCGGTACTGGACTTGTATAGATGTGATTGATCAATGTAGTGGCAACATGGTTGGGTAAACCATGTGTATGGCCTGATTGGTTGACGTAATTAATTTGGATATATATATATATATATATATATATATATATATATATATATATATATATATATATATATACAGGGTGGGCCGTAAGTTTCCATACATAGGAAAAATAAACATTTTGTTATGGACAACCATTTTATTTATATAATATGCTCTACATGGTTGCCATTGTTTTGAAAACACATTTCAATACGTGTTTCCCACTGTTGATGAACACGCATTAGCACAGTTGACGTTATGCTTGTAATGGCGTTGGTGATACGTTCCTTTAGATGATTTATGTCTCGTATCTTTTCCTGATACACCATGGCCTTCAAGTGCCCCCAAAGATAGAAATCAAGGGGGGTGAGATCTGGGGATCTGGGAGGCCACTCCACAGGACCACGCCGACCAATCCAAGCATCCGGAAACTGCTGATCCAAATACCGACGCACGTGAAGACCATAATGAGGTGGAGCTCCATCTTGCTGGAAGTAAACTGGGAAGTTACCTTCCTCGTTTAGCAGGGATGGGAAAATCTCTTCTTGCAACATGTTAAGATACCTTTCGGCATTAAGATTTCCACTGACAAAAATTGGTCCAATAATTCTGTCACCCCATATCCCGCCCACACCATCACTTTACTGGCACCGGCACCTTGCATCTTCGTCGGACTCAGCCAGTTAGGGTTAGCATTACTCCAATAACGTATGTTTTGCCGATTAACCTCTCCATTGACGTAAAAATTTGCTTCATCAGTAAACAAGATCTTACGTCAAACGCATATTCTTAGGGTATCTGAAACATAAAAACAAACGTTTAATTTTTCCTATGTATGGAAACTTACGGCCCACCCTGTATATATATATGTATATATATTATATATATATATATATATATATATATATATATATATATATATATATATATTATATTCATCGCTGCATTTATAGTTTCAGTGAAAGTATGAAGAGTTAAACATCTTTACACATAGAGCACTTTCAGGTTACGAGCAGCTCGCAGCAGCATTGCCAAGCAAATAGGGCATCAAAGTAGTCTAATCAAAAGAACATCATCCATATCCGTATTCAATTTATTGCAATTTTCGTTAGTTTATATCGCAGACACCCCCAGTTATTATCAGTCCTGGTGCATGATTCTTCAGGAGCAAAATGCACCGCAAGTTTGTCTCTCCTCCCTAATGATCCATATAGACCAACGATAAAAAAGAATTTACGGAACGAATTTATGGACCAATTATGGAACGATTTCTTCGTAAAACAAATCCATCATTTCTGGTCCGATTTTGCACCAATTATATTTTTAATGTCGATAAAATCGTTCCAAAGCGGAAACCCACTCGACCTTTCCAATCTCAGTGTTTTCACTTCCCTCGCAATGAAACGGTGTTATCCACTGAACTATAAAGATGATGGCATCAGTTACTCTAGACCAGGGGTGTGTTCAAACCTGTGCAAGCGGGCACATTTGTGCCCGCGAACTTGCCCGCGAGTAGCCTCCAGATAAGGTTTTAGAGACCGGTTAATAGAAAGAATATTGCAATTAAAACCAGGTAATATTTTTATGTTTTAGGTATTTTTTATCATAATATTTTTTGTGTGTGCCCGCCTGCGAAAACGTTTGAACACCCCTGCTGTAGACCGTTACTCAGGGACAAACAGCTCAGTTTGAGTCTTCTACGAGTAACTTTGCAAAAGATGCTTGCTTTCGTCCGTAACATGAACGTTTTTACCAAATATAAACACTTTTTCTTTATAATTGCTTGGAACTAATTCATTTAGATCAGTGTTTTTAACCTTTTTAGGCTGCGACCCAAATTCTGGTCGCGGGATTAGCTCGGCGACCCATGTCTTCAAACAGTTCATTCGTAATAGATAATAAAATAAATAAGTAATGATAAAATGATGAGGGATAACATAAATAAATGATAAATGACAATTTAATGACCAAATCAAATTGGCTTGGTGACCCAATTTTGGGTCGCGACCCAGTGGTTAAGAACCACTGATTTAGATGATCTCACTTTCGGAAAGAATTTCCCTTCGAGTATTTTCAAAACAAAAGTGAATCGAAAATGCTTTTCATTATAATGAAGGCACAAAAAAAAACAAAAAAAAAACAGGGTGTCCACAAAAGAATCGTACAAATTTAATTTATTTTGGAATTTGTATACGATTCTTTTATGGTCACCCTGCATATAAAATAAAACAAATAAATACTCGTATGTCGGCGTTCTTAATTAACTTAATTTTGCGAAATAGCATCTATCCATACAAATTAAAAGGTTACATTAATATAAATAAATAAAAAAAAAATATATATATATATATACAGGGTGTCCCATAAATTCGGTCTCATAGGAAAATTCATTTTAAGTTAAATTAACAAAAAGTAATACATTAGAAATAAAACAAATATTGAAACTGATGTCTGGTTTTGGGACCTTTTTTTTGGTTGCAGGTAGAATAACACGCAATAGCTAATTCCTTTTCCTCAGGAGCGTAACTCGCTTCCATATTAACCATTGTGTGTTATTCTACCTGCAAAAAAAAAAAAAAGGTCCAAAAACAAGACATCAATTTCAATATTTGTTTTAGCTATAATGTATTAAATTTGTAAATTTGATTTAAAATAACTTTTCCTATGAGACCGTATTTATGGGACACCCTGTATATAAGAGTATGTTAAAATCGGTTAAATCCTTATTGTAAATCAGTGGTTTCCCCCCGCGGTTAAATCCTAATTGAATTAAGAGAGAAAGACGTTTCCTACTCGTACTGTTTACGCATCCTAAACTTAAGTTGAAGGACTCCCGAAGAGCTCTTTGGGTATTAAGGGTTGTCTGATCATTAAAAGGAGTTTATCCTACATGCGTTTAATTTAATGGTCCCCATAAACTCCCCCTAAACGGTGGAATCTTATACTTCACCGCTGACTACGGATTTCGTAAAGGTAAATTAAAATATCTACTATTGATATCATGTTACGAAGGCTATTATTATTAGTAGGATCTTCCCCGGCGCCAAATGGAGCATGGTATTTTATATAATTATCAGGCTTTAATAATGATAATAATAATAATAATAATAATATTATACTTAACTGCACATCCATGTATTATATATATATATAGTGTGTCCCCCTCCCCCCAAATGTCCCTATTTTCATTTGCCCGTTATTTATAATGGAAGTATATTTCATTATTGGGGGTTTCTTCTTCGAAAGGTAACAGATTCGGTTGTTTTTTTCCGCATATACCTATATACATATACCTATACATTTCTAATGGCTGAACCCTCAAACAGTGATGCCACTTTTGTAGCTGGAACAGAAAATCAAGATCGTTGAGTGGTTTCATGCGACAAATTCTGTGACGCGGGTACAGAGGAACTTTTGCGGAGAATATGGATGCAGAGATCCACTCGATAGAAAGACAATATCACGAATTATTAGAAAATTTCAAGCAAAAAGAAATGTTAGCAGTCCACATAAGGGTAATAGTAGTGTCGCTAAACTCAACATTTCGGTCGCTTTTGGTTGGTATGGTATAGTAGGTCCCTACTTCTTTGAGAATGACACCGGAAAAGCAGTAACGGTAAAGCAAAATCCATATTGTCAGGTGCTACGGGGTTTCTAATTACTACAATTAATTAGTTTGTGACGTAAAATAAATGACTGCATTAACCCAGATTCACAATCGTTTCAGCAGGATGGAGCACCTCCACACACTGCTTGTGAAACTCGCAACTTTTGTGGAAGCATTTTTCCGGGCGACTAATCTTCCTTCATGAACCAGTGGAGTGGAATGGCCCCCATACTCACCTGACCTCACACGCCTTAAACTTTTTTGTAGGGTTACATAAAAGACAAGGTCTATTCTACCCAGCCTAAGACACTTGAAGACTTAAATACTAGAGTCTATGTGGTAATCAACATCATCCTAGCTGAGCTATTTTCAAAAGTTATGTCAAACATTTGTGTAAGGTTGAATGTTGTGTTAAAAAAAATGGCAATTACACTGAACATGTTTACTTAACATTTTTAAATTAAGGCTAATAAACTCCAATGTTTTACGTACCTATTGCGTTTGTCTTTGTGTCTAAATCACTTGTTTTAGCTTAGAACATTTATTTAGAAATAGGGACATTTTTAGGGACACCTGGTATATGCTTTTAGCATCATAGTCAACTAATATCATGGCATCATACCCTTAACTGGCGGGGTATGATTATGATACGAAGTGTTGTTTTATTTGTTATATATTATTATAACATAAATTACGTACGTGAGTCTCAATTAAGCTCGTTCTTTCGCTATTAGGCCCCGTGATGCCTAATCACTTAATCTATATCCAGTTCCTTCATCCACATGGAACGAGCTCTCATCGTATTTTGTTCCAATCCATGCGATTTGGATTCAATCTTCTGGTTTGGGTAAAAAACGGTCTCTCTCTCTCTCTCTCTCCTCTCTCTCTCTCTCTCATATATATATATATATATATATATATATATATATATATAATATATATATATATATATATATTATAACTTTTAATAAGACGAATATAGTGAGCCTCCGAACACGTGGTATTAAGCTGAAGTCGGTGCTGGAATGAGGGATTGAAAAGAACGGCCGTTCCGCGCGAGAAATGACACGTGGCACCGTTTACACGGGGTCACAGAGGGAACCGGATGAAGCGAAAGAGGAATTAGATAAAAGAGGGAAGAAATTCGAGGGGAGGAAGAATGAAATGAAGGAAGGGTGAGGAAGGGTGAGGGAATGAAAGAAGGGGGAAAATATTCAAAGGTCAATTCAAAAACCTCTCTTTTATTTCATTATTGTTTTTTTATCTATTTTTTATATATTTTATTCGTGTATCTATTTATCTATTTACTTAGTTTATCTATCTATTAGTTTTATCTATCTATTCTTTATTATTTATTTATTTTTATTATTTATCTTGGGACGATAATGAATATGGGTATGGAATGATGGGCATGAACTGGGTATGGAATGATGAACCCATTCATTGGTAAATGATTTAAATCACAATCGAAATTAGATCAAATTCTTTCGAGTACTTCGACTTTATTTCAACTCCTCTTCAAGGAAGGAGAACGAGAGTTGACCTAGATACGAAAGTACTCAGAACAATGACACACACACACACACACACACATATATATATATATATATATATATATATACACATTTTTTGTGTGGAGAGAGAGAGAGAGAGAGAGAGAGAGAGAGAGATTTCATTTAGTTTTAGACCGATTCTATTTTAAATTATATATATATATATATATATATATATATATATATATATATATATATATATATCGTAAAGAACGACGCTTGTATAGGAGATATTCCGCGCAAGACGAGAGAGAGAAAACGGAACAAATGAAAAAATGAAGTAACCGTTTTCTCTCTCTCGTCTTGCGCGGAATATCTCCTATACAAGCGTCGTTCTTTACGTTATTTATACTGCGTGTTCTTTGCAGTTGAATGTATATATATATTATATATATATAGAATGCCTCGGTGGTGTAGTGGTTAGCGTCGCTAACTACGAATCCATCGGCCAGGGATACCGATCCGGTGACGGAAGGCGGCGCGCACAGCAAAAACCCAGCTGTTCATCCTTCCACACAAGAAAAAAAATTGGTTGGTAGATAAATGGGTATCCTGGATAGCCTTGTGGTTAAGACGCTGGGGCTGGTGGGTTCGTGGTTCGGATTCCACGTTAAACTGTAGTTCTAAGGTGGAGTGACAAACTTGACCTTCGTCAGAATGAACAATTCGGGCGGGAGCAAAACCAAGGTGTTATATATATATATATATATATATATATATATATATGCACGGTCTGTGTTTAACATATAAGTTTCTCAGGGGACCATTCTGAGTTTGTATATATATATATATATATAGGTGCTCTTCCAATACGTGCTCTACTGTAAAATTTACATTCCAATATGTGCTAACTAACGAAAATATCACGACCTAACCTAACCAATCGTCATGGGCGTACAATTGACCTAACGATTGGTTAGGTTAGGTCGTGATATTTTCGTTAGTTAGCACATATTGGAATGTACATTTTACAGTAGAGCACGTATTGGAAGAGCACCATATATATATATATATATTCGGGCGGGACCAAAACCAAGTGTGTTTTATATATATATATATATATATATATATATATATATATAAATTTCTTTCATGGTTCTAAAATTGGTCTCATGGTTTCAAATAATGGCTTCATGGTCAATCGTAAGTTATTTGCTTTCTGCTTTTAACTTTTGTTCAGAATTTTAAATAACGTTCCCAATTTTAAGTGACGTTTCATAATTTTAAATTACGTTTCTTGTCTCATAATTTCAAATGGTGTTTTATTAATTTTAAATTATTTTCCACATTTTTTAATAACGTTTCATAAATCTAAATAAAGTTCACATTTTTGAAGGACGTTTCAGATTTTTAAATGATGTACCCGTCCGTGTTTTAAAGGACGTTTCGTATATTTAAGTTTCGTATGTTTAACGGACGTTTCATATTTTAAGTGATATTTCGTATTTTTAAAAAACGTTTCATATTTTTAAGTGTCGTTTCGTATTTTTAAAGGATGTACTCGTTTTTTAAGTAACGTTTGTATTTTAAATAACGTTTGTATTTTTAATGGTTTTTAATCGGATTAAGAAGTGTAAATAAAGAATGGAGAGATTATTCGTTCACTCACCGTCCTTATTCATGGCTGCAGCGAAACACTTGTTGAGTCGACAAGCTCGGCATTGATTCCGGTGTGTTTGTCGATGGGACATTTGCCTTTCATGTCACCTGTCGCTTTACAGGTGTACACACGGTTTCGATGGATGCTTCGTTTGAAAAATCCCGAACACCCTGATGGAAGTGAGTACATTTTAGTACATTTATTACTAACAATACTTAATTAAAGTTAATTTTACTACACTGACAAAAACAAAATTTCTACATTTTTCAACGCAAAATATGTACATTTAAAATCACTTGAAGTAGAGATGAAGGAGCAAGTGTAGTTTACGTCCCCCTGTGGTGCTTAGTGTAGTTTACGTTCCTCTACATTATCCGAGTGTAGTTTACGTTCCCTTACATTATCCTAGTGTAGTTTGCGTTCCCCAACTTTGCCCGCATATACCTAATCAAATAAAACGTTAAACTAACGAAAATATTACGACTTAACCTAACCAATCATCATGTTTCATATATATATATATATATATATATATATATGTGTGTGTGTGTGTGTGTAAACTGACCATTGGTTAGGTTAAGTCGTAATATTTTCGTTAGTTTTAACGTTTTATTTGATGGATTCACTTAAAAAATGTCTCCAAAAGATCCTAGTGTAGTTTACGTTCCCCAACTTTGACCTAGTGTAGTTTGTGTGCCCTTTTGCGTCAGGGGGACGTAAACTACACTTGCTCCGAGATGAAAAGTGCATTCTAAACCTTAAATAATACAAACTTTCGGGTATACTACACAAACTACACCTTTGTAACGTAAGTAATGTTTGAAATATCATAAATAGTGAAGTGTACAAATCTGTAACGAGACATTCGAAAGTATAGATTCTTAAAAGAAAAAGATCGGGGGAGGGAGAGTGAAGACAGTATAATTTATGAGTGGAAATTCGATAATTTCGTCCTTACATTCTTTTAGACCTACTGTACACACATCGGATCGACAAGACCATAACAGTGATACTGAAGAAACTAACTTAGCCTAAACTAAACTAGCGTGGCCTAACCTTTTCTAACTTAACATGGCATAGCCTGACTTATGATAACCTAATCTAACATAGCATAGCCTAACCTATGCTAAACTAACCTAGTCTAACCTAACCCTATGCTACCCTAACGTATATTAACCTACCCTAACTTAATCTAACTCATAATATGGTTGTCGATAAAATGTTAGGGTGATCAGATATCGTAATCCCGTTCCATCATTGGTGCGAAGTCAAACAGTGACCTTTATGACCTCTGAACGGTCACATAGGGTATAGTAAACCGTAGGAATTTTATAGGACAAGTGTTTAACATTTATAAATAAAGGGTGATCCAGAGAAATGGGACCCAAAAGAAACCCTGTAACTCTTAAAGTATAAGTCCTTTTATAAAATCATACGCATC